>CABHPP010139304.1:0-15105 GCA_902168425.1 Peromyscus attwateri | reverse complement strand
GGCAATTTTGTTCTTTTTCCATTTCATTTTGATGTTGACTGTATCCTCAAAATATTTTTACTTTATTATTGTTTTCATGATATATCACTTTCTGTGTTTTCCTCTTAAACTCCTTATCATATATAAAATTCTAAATTTTGTGGCAGCCTACTTTTTAATTAAATATACAATTCTATAACATAAACAATATTTAGATTGCTGATATTTGCTGGGATATTTCATGTGGTAGTTTGTAGTTGTTCCATTTTATTTTTTCAAGGTTTGTTCATGTTATACCTGATCTGTAATATCTAAAATACTAACCATTTAGCCCCTTAAATGTAACGACTCTTGAACTCCAATGCCAAGAACCCCTCTTTAGTGTTGTGCCCTATGCTTGTTTATTAATTGTCACCTCTCTAAAGACATCACTCCTGCAGTTGGCCTTCATTTTCCTCTTCCTAATACAGGAATGGATATCACCCATTGCTGTGGAATAATGCCCTTGTACACTGGTTTAATTAAACGCTGATTGGCCAGTAGCCAGGCAGGAAGTGTAGGCAGGGTGAGCAGACTAAAGGAATTCTGGGAAGAGGAAGAGCAGATTCAGGAGTCACCAGCCAGACACAGAGGAAGCAAGATGACAAGCCAGAATGGAGAAAAGGTACCAAGCCATGTGGCTAAATATAGATAAGAATTATGGGTTAATTTAAGTGTAAGAGCTAGTCAGTAATAAGCCTGAACTAATGGCTAAGCAGTTATAATTAATATTAAGCCTCTGTGGGATTATTTTATAAAAGTTTGTAGGACTGTGAGTGAGAGATTTTTCCTGACCATGGGCCAGACGGGACACAGGAAAACTTCCAACTACAACCCATAGCTATTACAGCACTAAAATGGTAACTTTGGAGCTCATATTTTTTTCTTTTTGTAGTTACTGCTGTCAGTGGCAAGCATTAGCATTTGTGACTAGCACAGGTATTTGTAGCTCCCTATCATTTCTAAGATGGAATAACTCAGCTGTGTTTCTGTGTATTCTAAATGTACATAGGCCAGGTTCTATGAGAAATCAGAAGTTGTTCAAATCTCTAATTATTTTGTTATATTTGTTTTTTAATGCATCTTTTAAATTACTGCTTTTATGGGCTTGGAATATAGCTCACTGGTAAAATACTTGCCTAACCTGAGCAAGAAAAGAGTTGACTCACCAGTGCCATAATTATAATTATAGACAAATAATTAAGTTAATGCATTTGTTTCGAGTATCTTCAAATGATTGGTTTGAATTTTGCATATTCTTTTCTTAGGATTTGCTCATGAGCTCACAGCTAAGAAAATTCATTTGAGGATTGTCATTATACTTTTCGCTCCATCTTTGTGTCCTTGTCTCTCATTAGGATGGTATTCTTTACAGAAACCCACTTACTTTCTTAGGTAAACAAATTTCAGGTGGCCTTCACCAGTCCTCTAAATCTTTGTCATTATTTCAGATAGACATATTCTAAATTCAAACTGTAAGTCCTTTTTACCATAAACCCATTACTACACTTAATCCTTGAAACAACTCTGGGGAAAGACAGTGTCCTTTCTGAATCATAAATGATGGAAATGTTACTCAGAGATTTAAATGAGTCAAAAGTTGATGAGCCAGAAGAAAAACACACGGCTGTGTCCTTTCCACACAGCCATGGTGCCAGCAACATGGAGGACAAGGAATGGTACCTTTGTGCAGTTGATTATTTATTTCCCTACTAAAAACTGAAGAGACTGTTGAGAAAACTCAGAGTAGCTTCAAAAGAAAGCACCAGGAAAGGAAATATTTGGAACCTGGTCATGCCAGATCATAATTTACCTTTTGTGGCTCAGCATATTTATTGGCTGATTCATCTGAAAAACCTTTATTGGCTATTTTCCGTGAGCACCATTGGGCTGAAGTTGTTCCTCTTTTTCAGAAAGCTTCTTCAGTTGATGGTCAGGTCCTGTGAGCTTGATTTTACAACACCCCTGTCCCTAAACAGTTCTTGGTATATTCAATTCCAGCTATTCAGAGTATGTCTAGTGGTCAAAAGAAAGATCGAATGAAGTACACTGACTGTTATCTGACCTCTAAATATGGTCTCTTCTTCAGGGAAGGAGAACAAAGCTGGGATCAGATATCTAGGAAATTAGAACATTTGTCAATTTTCAACACCAATAAGATTTTGGGAGGAGAAATTAAATTTTATTTTATTGTTTAAGATTTCTAGCCTCGATAAATAGGAAAATAACTTTCCAAATCAATAATACCTTGAAATGATCTTAAGGAATGGCATGTATGCTGCATATGGTGAACACATTCCACACCAGGACTTGGAAGGCAGGAACAGGAAGACTGGGAGGACTCTAGCAGCCTGGGATACTTAGTGAGATCTATGATAGCCTGGGCCAGATAGTAACAGCTTGCCTCAAGAACAAAACAAAAGACTAAAAAAAAAAAAAGCTAAACAAGAGATCATTTACATTATTGTAATATTCATATAGTATAACAGTAAAATCTATAATTAATTTAAACTTCACCCTAAATATCTTACTGCATTCAACTTACAAAGTTTGCTTTTCTTTTTTTGTTGTTTGTTTATTTTTAAGATTGTATTTAAATTCCCTTTCCTCCCTCTTAACCTTTCTATAAAGCCATCTCACTCTCCTTCAAACTCATGGCCTCATTTTACATCAATTGTTATTGCATGTGTATATGTATTTATATATACATACATATTCTCAAATATAACTTGTTGAGTTCATGTAATATTACCTGTATGTATGTTTTCAGGACTGAGCATTTGGCATTGGATAACCAATTAGTGTGTTTTGTCCTGGGACATGTCCTTTCCTGCTCCCAAAGCTTGCTTCCCTTAATGCTGCATAAAACTAAAGAGAAACTAAACTGCTGTGCCAACTGATGGTTTCAGTTTTCTTTAAATAGAATGAACAGCACTTTTAATGCATCTTATGTGCTAGCATGGATTGCATAGAAAACATCAACTGGGTTTTTACCAAAATCTGTGATTTTGCTTGTAAATCACAGATTCATGGTTAGTAACATATCAATTGTTCTCTATTTTAACTGTATTATTAATGCTTCTAATTTGGTACATTTTGGTCTTCCTGTTCCTCAGTTCTTCTTTTTAAAGAATACAAAGTGGTTTAATTTGAAGAGTCAAGTCTTTTGTTTTTGATTATATACCCCTGTGCAAATTACATTCACTTCTTGGTACAGAAAGGACACTTTGCCACTTTCTTGAGACGTTCAATCTGTATTGAATTCTAGGTAATCCTTATTCATGTTTTTGTCACCAATTTATAAGGATCTGTAAATTCTCTAATATCCAGAAAACTAGAAAATGAGTTCTTCAATGTGGCTGAGAAGCTATTCACATGCTAAACCATTGTTTTTCTATAAATTGATGTATTCTCCATGTCAGTTCAGGATCGTATGTGTTGTAACCTGGTATAGTACAATCCTGAGGATACTTTGTGAAACTGCAGTGTTTACCATCATCAGTGTACACTGCATGGCATTCAGGAATATACAAAATTTGCCAGGTCAGTCCTGGATCAGAGGGTTTTTTTTTTATGAAAATAATTTACTTGACTAAGTTTTGATGTATTTACTCTCTGGGTCATCCTGCAGTCAATAAGGACAATTGGTCAGAGATCACCTTGCTCATCAATAGTTGATTTGCTTTCAAAAAGAAAAGTTACACAAATCCTAGGAAAAAACGTGAGGATAAACATCCAGGATGTTTCCAGCTGACACAACCAGAAACTTACTATGGTCAGAAGTCAGGCTAATTATTTACCATTTTACCATCATTGTTTACCACTCCTTTCTTCCACCAAATTTAATTTTTGTTAAATTTTATTTCTTATTAATTGAACTCTCCCTTCTTTTATGAATTTAGTATTAAAAACACCAAGATACATATTTTAAGTATTAAAATAAAAAAAAAGCTCTGCCCCAGTTGCTAGCCAGCAGGAAAAACTCCTGCGGGCAGGATCCCCCACTAAAATCCCTCATCAGACCCTGCAATCTACAAGACCTACACCCTACCCTAATACCCATCCCCCTGTGACCCCAGTGGCTTCCTGAGACACAGAATCCAGCAGCTCTCATTGGACCAAGAGGTGAGTGACTCTTCTCCAACACAGAGAGTCCTGCCTCTAGAATGCAGGCTCTGGGACACAGCCAGTTCCCAGGAACCCACACCCATCTCTGCCCCAGTTGCTGGCCAGCACGGAAAACTCCTGCAGGCAGGCTCCCCCATCAAAACCCCTCATTGGACCCTGCAATCTACAAGACCTACACCCTACCCTAATACCCATTCCCCTGTGACCCCAGTGGCTTCCTGAGACATGGAATCTGCCAGCTCTCATTGGACCAAGAGTTGCTGGCCAGCAGGGAAGACTCCTGTGGGCAGGCTTGCCTACCAAAACCCCCATCTGAACTAGCAATCTACAAGACCCATGCTCTGCCCCATTATCCATCCTCCTGCTACCCCAGGGACTTTCTGAGACACAGAACCTGGCAGCTCTCATCAGACCAAGAGAAGCTTCCTGAGACACAGAATCCACCAGCTTTCATTGGACCAAGAGCCCTGGTAAGATCAAAAGTGACTCCCTGAGCCACAGAATTAGCCAGCTTGGATTGGACCAAGAGCAGCTCCCTGAGATGTAGAATCTGCCAGCTCCAATTAGACCAAGAGCTAAGTTTTGACCCAGAGGGGCCCCCTGAGACAGACACAGCAAGCACAGACTGAAGCAATAGCAGCTCACGCAGACGGACACCTCTTGCACCTAGTGGAGGAAGAGATGGGTAGACACCAGTGCAAATACATACAGCAACGTAAATAGCAATGTGGCATCACCAGAACCTACCCCTTCTACAACAGCAAGACCTGAATATCACAACATAGAAGAAGCAGAAGAAAGCAAATTTAAAAATAACTTCATGAAGATACTATATGCCTTTAAATAGGAAATAAAAAAAATCCCTTAAAGAAATTGAGGAAAAGATAAACAAAAAAAAATGGAAAAAATCAATAAAGAAACTGGGGAAAAGAAGAAAACCATGGAAGGAATCCATTAATCCCTAAAAGAAAGCCAAGGAAAGCACAAAAAAGCAATTAAACATGTGAAGGGAACAGTTCAAGTCCTGAAAAGGGAAATAGAAACAATGAAGAAGACACAAACAGAGGGAATGCTGGAAATAGAAAATCTGAGTAAATGAACAGGAAATGCAGATGCAAGCATAACCAACAGAATACAAGAGATGGAAGAGAGCATCTCTGGTGTATAGAATAGAGGAAATAGATTCATCAGTCAAAGAAAATACCAAAACCAAAAAAGTCATAATAAAAAAATGTCCAGGAAATCTGGGGTACCATGAAAAGGCCAAACCTAAGAATAATAGGGATAGAAGAAGGAGAAGAATACCAACTCAAAGGCACAGAAAATATATTCAACAAAATCATGGAAGAAAACTTCCCCAACTTAAAGAAGGATATACCTATGAAGATACAAGAAGCTTATAGAACACCAAATAGACTAGAGCCCCCAAAAAAGTTCCCTCATCACATAATAATTAAATCACTAAACATATAGAATAAAGAAAGAATATTAAGAGCAGCAAAGAAAAAAGACCAAGTGATTTATAAAGGCAGACCCATCAGAATAACATCCAACTTCTCAATGGAGACTTTGAAAACCAGAAGGTCCTGGACAGATGTAATGCAGACACTAATAGACCTTGGATGCCAGCCTAGACTAATATACCCAGCAAAACTTTCAATCACCATAGACAGAGTGAACAAAACAATCCAAGACAAAGCCAGATTTAAAAATTCCTATCCACAAATCCAGCCCTACAGAAAGCACTAAAAGGAAAATTCCAACCTACGGAAGTCAGATACACACACAAAAACACAGGCAATAGATAATCCCATAGCAGTACATCCCAAAGAAGGGAAATAAACACACACTACCACCAAAAGATAACAGGAATTAACAATCACTGGTCATTAATATCCCTTAATATCAATGGACTTAATTCATCTATAAAAAGACACAAGCTAACAGAATTGATACTAAGTCTGGACCCATCTTCTGCTGCATATAAGAAACACACCTCAACTTCAAAGACAGACACCACCTCAGAGTAAAAGGCTGGGAAAAGACTTTCCAATCAAATTGACTTAAGAAGCAAACTGGCGTAGCTATCCTAATATTTAACAAAATAGACTTCAAATTAAAATCAATCAAAAGAAATTGAGAAGGACATTACACACTCATAACAGGAAAGATCCACCAAGATGAAGTCTTAATTCTGAACATTTATGCCCCCAATACAAGGGTACCCACATATGTAAAAGAAACATTACTAAAACTTAAATCACACATCAAACCCCACACAAAAGTAGTGGGAGACTTCAACACCCCACTGTCACCACTGAACAGATCTGCCACATTAAAACTTAACAGAGAAATAAGGGACCTAACAGATATTACGACTCAAATGGACTTAATCAATATCTACAGAACATTCCACCCTAACAAAAAAGAATATACCTTCTTCTCAGCACCCCATGCAACCATCTCTAAAATTGACCACATACTTGTTCACAAAGCAAATCTCAACAGATACAAAAAAATTGGAACAATCCTGTATTCTATCAGGCCACCATGGCTTAAAGTTAGATTTCAACAACAACAAAAATTACAGAAAGCCTACAATCTCACAGAAACTGAATAATGCTCAACTGAATCACCAATGGGTCAAGGAAGAAATAAAGAAAGAAGTTAAAGACTTCCTAGAATTCAATGACAATGAATGTATTACATACCCAAACATATGGGACACTGTGAAAGCAGTGCTAAGAGGAAAATTCATAGCAATAATACCCACATAAAGACGTTGGAGAAATCTCACACTAGTGACTGAACAGCACATCTGAAAGAGCAGAAGAAAATGAAGCAAACGCATCCAGGAGGAATAGATGCCAGGAAATAATCAAATTGAGAGCTGAAACCAATAAAATAGAAACAAAGAGAACAATACAAAGAATTAATGAAACAAAAGTTGGTTCTTTGAGAAAATCAAGAAGATAGACAAGCCCTTATCCAAACTAACCAAAAGGCAGAGAGAGAGCATCCAAATTAACAAAATCAGAAATGAAAAAGGAGACATAACAACAGACAACGAGGAAATCCAGAGAATAATCAGGTCATAGTTCAAAAACCTGTACCCCACAAAATTGGAAAATCTAAAAAAAAAATGGACAATTTTCTGGAATAGGTACCACATATCAATGTTAAATCAAGACCATATAAACAACAATTTATATAGACTAATAACCCCTAAACAAATAGAAACAATCATTAAAAGTCTCCCAACCAAAAAAAGCCCAGAACCAGATGGTTTCAATGCAGAATTCTACAAGATTTTCAAAGATCTAGTACCAATATTCTTCAAATTGTTGCACACAATAGAAACAGAAAGAACGTTACCAAACTCCTTCTATGAGGCTACAGTTACCCTGATTCCCAAACCACACAAAGAAGCAACAAAGAAAGAGAATTACAGACCAATATACCTCAGGAATATTGATGGAAAAATACTCAATAAAATATTGGCAAACCGAATCCAAGAACACATCAAAAAATTATCCACCATGATCAAGTAGGCTTCATCCCAGAGATGCAAAGATGGTTCAACATATGAAAATCTGTCAATGTAATACACCATATAAACAAACTGAAAGAAAAAAAAACACATGATCATCTCATTAGATGCTGAAAAGGCCTTTGACAAAATCCAACACCCCTTCATGATAAAAGTCTCGGAGAGATCAGAAATACAAGGAAAATACCTAAACAGAATAAAGACAATTTACAGCAAGCCAACAGCCAACATCAAATTAAATGGAGAGAAACTCAAAACAATTTCACTAAAATCAGGAACAAGACACGGCTGTCTGTTCTCCCCATATTTACTCAATATAGTACTTGAAGTTCTAGTTAGAGCAATAAGACAACAAAAGAAGATCAAGGTAATACAAATTAGAAATAAAGAAGCCAAACTTTCACTATTTGTAGATGATAGGATAGTATACATACATGACCTCAATAATTCTACCAGGGAACTCCTACAGTTGATAAACACTTTCAGTAATGTGGCAGGATACAAGATAAACTAAAAAAAAAAAAAAAAAAAAAAAAAACCCAGTAGCCCTCCTATATACAAATGATAAGTGGGCTGAGAAAGAAATCTGAGAAACATCACCATTTACAATAGCCACAAATAATATAAAATACCTTGGGGTAACTCTAACTTAGCAAGTGAAAGATCTGTATGACAAGAACTTTAACTTGCTGAAGAAAGGAATCAAAGAAGATATCAGAAAATGGAAAGATATCCCATGCTCATGAATAGGTAGGATTAACATAGTAAAAATGTGAATCTTACCAAAAGCAATCTATAGATTCCATGCAATCCCTATCAAAATTCCAACACAATTTTTCACAGACCTGGATAGAACAATACTCAACTTCATTTGGAAAATCAGAAAACCCAGGATAGCTAAAAGAATCCTGTACAACAAAGCCACCTCTGGAGGCATCACCATACCTGCCTGACATCAAACTCCACTATAGAGCTATAGTAATTAAAACAGCTTGGGATTGGCATAAAAACCAACATGTGGACCAATGGAATAGAAGAACCTGACATTAACCCATGCACCTATGGACATCTGATTTTTGAAAAAGAAGCAAAAACTGTACAATTGAAAAACGAAAGCTTCTTTAACAAATGGTGCTGGCATAACTGGAGGTCAAAATGTAGAAGATTGCAAATAGATAATGTATAAATGTATAAAACTCGAGTCCAAGTGGATCAAAGACTTCAATATAAAACCAGTTACACTGAACCTGATAGAAGAGAAAGTAGGAAGTAGTCTTAAACTGGCACAGGAGACTGCTTCCTAAATATAACACCGGTATATACATACATATATATATATATATATATATATGTGTGTGTGTGTGTGTGTGTGTGTGTGTGTGTGTATACATACATATATATGTGTGTATATATACATACATATATATATATATATATAACTTGAAGTTCTAGCTAGAGCAATAAGACAACAAAAGGAGATCAAAATATATACATATAACACTTTTGAAAGCAATAATTAATAAATGGGACCTCCTGAAACTGAGAAGCTTCTGTAAGGCAAAGGACACAGTAAATAAGACAAAACAATAGCCTACAGAAAGGGAAAAGATCTTCATAAACCCCATATCTGACAGAGGGCTGATCTCCAAAATATATAATGAACTCAAGAAACTAGACATCAAAATAATTAATTAAAATAATATAATTAATATATAAAATAATATAATTAAAAAATGGGCTATAGTGCTAAACAGAGAATTCTCAAAGGAAGAATTTCAAATGGCTGAAAGACATTTAAGGAATTGCTCAGCATCCTTAGTGATCAGGGAGAGGCAAAGCAAAAAGACTCTGAGATACCATCTTATACCTGTCAGAATGGCTAAGATCAAAAGCACTGCAAACAGCTTATGTTGGAGAGGATGTGGAGCAAGGGGAACACTCCTCCACTGTTGGTGGGAGTGCAAACTTATACAGCCACTTTGGAAATCATTGTGGCACTTTTTCAGAAAATTGGGAATCAATCTACCTCAAGACTCAGATGTACCACTCTTGGGCATATACTCAAGGAATGCTCAATCATACCACAGGGACACATGCTCAACTATGTTCATAGCAGCATTATTTGTAATAGCTTGGAAGAACTTGGAAACAACCTAGATGCCCTAGGGTTGGGAACATAAGGGAATGAGATGGTTGAGCTGGAACAGGGAGGGAGGTGGAAATCAATGAAAAAGATACCATGATAGAGAGAGATATCATGGGGATACAGAGAAACTAGTGCTAGGGAAGTTGCCAGGAATCCCCAAGGATGACCCCAGCTTGGACTACTAGAAATAGTGGAGAGGGTGCTTGAACTGAACGGGCTTACCCCAGTGACCAGATTGGTGAATACCCTAACTGTCATCACAGAGCTTTTCTCCAGTGACTGATGGAAGCAGATGCAGAGATCCACAGCCAAACACCAGACAGAGCTCCAGAAGTCCAGTCAAAGAGAGAGAAGAGGGATTCTATGAGCAAGTGCATCATTATCATGATGGGGAAACCTGCAGAGATGACCAAACCAAACCAATGGGAAGTCATGAAAGTTGGATCAATGGCTGTGAAGTCTGCATTGGACTGGAATAGGCCCTCTGTCTGGCAAGCTTGTCTGCATGGGGGGCCCCCTGTTGGTGGGATTAGAATCTATCCCTGGTGCATGAGGGGGCTTTTTGGAGCCCACTATGTATGATGGGACCCTTCTTGCAGCCTTGAGGCAGGGGGAGAGCTTGGACTTGCCTCTACTGGATGTGCCTCCTCATGGAAGGCCTTGCCTTCTTGTGTGGAGGAGTGGGGGCTGGGTTGGGAATTGGAGGCTGGGAGGGTGGGAGGTGGGAAGAGGGGGATCTTTGATTGGTATGTAAACTGAATGGAAAAAATTTCTTAATTAAAAAAACATAGTTTGAATAAAGCAATAACCCATTATTTAAAAAAAAAGAAAAAAATGAGTCGTGTGTGTGTGTGTGTGTGTGTGTGTATATATGTGTGTGTGTGTGTGTGTGTGTGTGTGTGTATGTGTGTGTGTATCACTCAACACACATTCTTCTTGCTGTATTCATCTTACTCTTTATTCTGATAGTATCTAGCTCAAAGTATGCATCTTACTCTTTATTCTGACAGTATCTAGCTCAAACAAAAGGAGTTTACAGTTTACACAGGAAGTCTAGGTTTCTGACACAACTGATCCCTATTTTACTTTTAAAATATGAACATCTGCAATTGGTCTTGAATATGCCATCAAATTGAAGGTCTTTGGCCAGGAGCACTTCTTTGAACTCTCTTTGGACCTACTGGTGATACATCAACCCTAGAATTCCTCACTGTGCCTTAAAAGCTTTCTTGGTTTCTCTGGTTTGCCAACACTGTATTAGTCATCTGCTTCTTGGTCATCTATTGCTGCATTACTAAAGCTGAAGATTATATATCAATACTCCAAAGTCCCAATACACTGAAGAAGAATCAGGGTGCAGAACTCACTGGAGAGTAGGCGTTTTATTAACTAAAGTGTTTGATTTACTATCCATATCCCAGACATCAATGTACAAATGTATAACACATCAAAATGATGATGGAGTAGGGTGAGATTATTTGAATGGTGTTCAATGGCCCATAGACTAGAAACATTGCTTTTCAAGCACCTTCTCCACTGTGTATTACCATTCAGCTAGTAAAGATCATAAAGTTTATCTGCCTAAAAACAATACTTGGCATAGTATCTCCCTGAAGGATGTTTGTTTGTTCAATGAGAATTTCATTTTGGCAATGATCTGAAACTATAATGTGTTGTAGAAAACAGAAAATAATAAATATAAATAAATATAAAATAATAAATAATAAAATACTAATAAAAATTTTCATTTTCATTTTGAATCACACCATAAAAACATGGTCAGATTTCTATTTACAACAAATACTCAAGTTCAATTTAATGGAAGATTTGTGTGTGTGTGTGTGTGTGTGTGTGTGTGTGTGTGTATGTGTGTGCTGGAGTTTGTATTGAGGTTAAGGCCACACACATGATAGGCAGCAGTCCTCACTTATAAAGACAAGGAAGTGCTCATATCAATGATGCCTTAGTTTAAAACTTATGTTACAGATTTACGGAAACTTTTATTCTCAAGTTTTTGGTGCGAAATGAAGAAAACAAAATAGCCACAATTCAGTTCAAATGTACAAAACATTGATTTTTCAGAGTAGAAAATAAAAGACCGTTGAACTGGGTGATAAATAGTTTTAATTTTTTTTCTAATTCTATATTACAAAGTGCATATAGAGGTCAACAGGGAAGGGGATTGAAGAAATGGAGACAAATTACAGGGAACGAAATGCAAATAAACAGATGGAAAGAGAAACAGAAATCCATCAGCAGTGAATATTAGCTAGTTGAAGCCCTTTTATCGCAATTTATTTGCTCATGAGCATCATTAATTCACTCTAATCTACTATATGTTCTTTCGGGGATAAATACTTTGCTTGTTCAGGGCACAGACAGAATGTGGGTGAGGAACTTCTGTCCTCACTTATCTCAGCTGCCATGCAGCCAGCCTGTGCTGAGAGGAGAGGCTGCCCTGCTCTGTGGCTATGGGAAATAACGGCCAAGATGCTCCTTGGATCTCAGGCTTTCATGCTGTCTCCTCAGGCATGAAGGACATGTGCAGAGATCATTTTCACATTAAAAGAGGCGTTGAACTTCAGAAGTACAACAGAAGATATGGGCTAGATGACCTAAGCATGATGGGATGGCACATCTATCATCTCAGCATTAGAGAGCCTGAGGAAAGGGAACTGTTGCAAGTTCTAGACCAGCTTGGCTGGTATGAAACCCTGTCTCATGCCTCCAAAAACATCCACAGGGAATATAAAGGATATGAACAAATTTTCAAAAATCATATATAAATAATAACAATGTTTGACATATATTGGATATATCCTATGTACCAAAACACATTATTATTATAAAAAAAAAAAACAAAACAGGGACACCTCACGACAATCACAAAAAAATTCACATTATTAATATACTGGTTTATAAAAGAGAAACCAGAGAGTTTAAGTTACTTTCCAAATCAAAGAAAAATAAGCTGAAGAAGTAAGAGTTCAATTTATAGTTACTGGTAACATTTGGTTTTTGGAAAACATTTCTAATATGTGTATCTAGCTGCTGAAACAGTCAGTACTTTAAGATAATTTGCTACTACATATGAACTTCCAAGGTCATATAAGTTACCATTTAAATAAAAGTACAATTTTCACAAGTGAAAATGTATCAAAATAGCTGTGTCTACAGAAAGGTGTGTTGGAACTGTCTGACCTATTTGTACCTCAACCCCAATGCCAATTTCTCTTACATCTGCTTTCTGTGATCCTTACCCACCCAGCATGTTACCCTTAGATTTGACTACTAAATAAATTGGTAGTGATATCTGGGTCATTCACAACTGAATCTCAAAGGTGATTCCCACAGCCACAGACAGAAATTTACAAATCACAGAATTCCAGGTTTGATTTACCATTTTGAAAATTTTGAAAATTTACCATTTTACCAATTTGAGAATTCAAATCCTGAAAACAATTGCTGGTTCAGAAGCATCAATATGTTCACTTCTTGGTCAACATCATAATGATTTGAAATAAGAAAATTTCCTTAATAATGGAAATTTATTATTATAACCAATTTGCCCAAACCAGAATACTTTATTGCTCATACTAATACAGGGATCAGATTCTAACAAATAATTTATTTTCACATCTGTCGATGTTCTTGAGTTTTGACTTCTAACAGTTGTTAGTGTTCCATAAATGACTCATGACACAGTCCAAGGAGAACACTGGGAAGTAAATACCAAGCTGTCACCTAAAGTCACGAAGCTGGAAACAGGAAGTAAGGTCTCTTTCCCCAAAGACATCTCTACAACACCTTGACTTTGAAATGCTCTGATAAAAGGTACAGGAAGTTGCTTTGAACAAAGTGCTTACACTGGACCCTACAAATTAGGAAAAAATGGAGTCACTCATATAAAATCTAATTCCATGTCACCAAGCTGAAACTGAGCTGTTCATCTGACCTGAGAAACCAGGATTGGAGAATTAAGAGCCAAATTACTCCAACAGAGCAGCTTCAATAAGTACGCTACTGAATCATCCTCTGACAAATCCTTTTCTCTCTCTAAAACTAACTGGACTGCTCGGCTCAATTCCTTAAGATACTCCACTTAGTGGAGGGAAGTGTTGTTCTAGCATGAAGAATAAAGGCAATTAATATACTAAAATTATAATTCTTGTTCCTTAGTGGAAGTTAAGCTCTTTTCAGTGTGCTCGTATTGTAGACTTGGAGCTCAGAGTGTGAACTCTTATAAAGCTCACTGATAATGTTTTATCTGGGTAAAGATGAAAGCTAGGCAGGCTATTGAGAACCAGCCTGGGGAAGCCAGCCATAATTTAGGAACCAAATTTCATCCAGTATCATTGGAGTTCTGCTTCAGTACAGATTCAATATCAAACCAAGTTAAGCAGAACCCACATAAACACTGCACATAGGAGGCAGATTTTTTTTCAGTGTTTTTTTTTCAGTGTGTATGGTGTTTTGCCTGATTATAAATTTATGTACCACAAATGTTCCTGGTGTCCAAGGAGGATGGAAAACAGCTTCTAATCCCTTGGGGCTGGAGCTGAAGATGGTTGTGTGTCTCCATGTGGGTGCCGGGAATTGAATCCAGGTCCTCAGGAACAACAGCCAATGCTCGCTTCTAACTGCAGAGCCATCTTTCCAGTCCTTGGGAGACAGATTTTTAGGTCCTCCTTAAAAGTCCAAGAGTATCCTGTTTAAAATTGGCTGGGCTCATTCATACGCTTTCTTATGCCTGCCTGCATGACAACTTGTTTGCTAGGATGCTTTTGATTCAGGGTGGCTACATGTCTCCCACACTAACCTTCAACTCAGGCGTTTTTCATCTTTCTGCCTTACTTGCAGGTGAGCACAACCACGCCTAGCTCATCATGTGATATGTGTTCTTAATTTAATTATTATTACTGCGGTGTGTATGTGTGTGTGTGTGTGTGTGTGTGTATGTGTAAGAGAAAATGTGAGACAGAGAGACATACAGAGAGAGAGAGAGAGAGAGAGAGTTGTGTTGTGTATACACTGTAGGTAGGAGAGTGCCAGAATACATTGTTCCTTTCATCCTATCCTTATGATGTGACATATATTAGAAAAACAAATTTTCAAGATAAGAATAATATTTACTGAATGAAAGGAAAACATCACATGAAATGTTTATTATTTCTTTTTTTTTACACATTTTTGGACAAGTCATCTTAAAACAATTTGGCTTTGTCTCATTTCTCATTTTTATATCTATGCACAGTCATACATG
>CABHPP010139303.1:0-47132 GCA_902168425.1 Peromyscus attwateri | reverse complement strand
GGCTGCCTGTGGAGACAGACTGTGACTGCTTCTTACGTTGTTCATTATGTTGGTCATTCATGATCAGCCTCCAGTTCCCCTCAGAAGGGGCAGCTCGGGTCTGTGCTGACTTTTGTTGGGTAATTTGAAGGAGAAGGAAAGTGACTAATAAATAATCTCCAAAACCCAAAAAAAAAAAAAAAGAATTCTCTGTTTAGCTCTATAGCCCACTTTTTAATTGTATTGTTAATTACTTTGACATCTAGTTTCTTGAGTTCTTTATATATTTTGGAGATGAGCCCTTTGTCAGATGTGGGGTTGGTGAAGATCTTCTCCCATTCTGTAGGCTATAGTTTTGTCTTATTGACCATGTCTTTTGCCCTACAAAAGCTTCTCAGTTTCAAGAGGTCCCATTTATTAATTGTTGCTCTCAGTGTCTGTGCTGCTGGTGTTATATTTAGGAAGTGGTCTCCTGTGCCAATGTGTTCAAGACTACTTCCTACTTTCTCTTCTATCAGGTTCAGTGTAACTAGTTTTATATTGAGGTCTTTGATCCACTTGGGCTTGAGTTTTGGGCATGGCAATAGATATGGATCTATTTGAAATCTTCTACATGTTGACATCCAGTTATACCAGCACTGTGGCTTAAGTTTTCCTGCCATGCCCACGGTCAGGATAAATCTCTTTCACCTGCCAGTCCCACAGCCGCTCAGACCCAACCAAGGAAACACAGAGACTTCTATTGCTTATAAACTGTATGGCCGTTGAAGATGCTTTCTTTTTTCCACTGTACAGTTTCGGCTTATTTGTCAAAAATCAGGTGTTCATAGGTGTGTGGGTTAATGTCAGGGTCTTCAATTCAATTCCATTGGTCCACATGTCAGTTTTTATGCCAATACCAAGCTGTTTTTATTACTATAGCTCTATAGTAGAGCTTGAGGTCAGGGATGGTGATGCCTCCAGAGGCAGCTTTCTAGTACAGGATTCTTTTAGCTATCCTGTGTTTTCTGTTTTTCCAAATGAAATTGAGTATTGTTCTTTCCAGGTCTGTGAAGAATTGTGCTGGGATTTTGATGGAGATTGCATTGAATATGTAGGTTGCTTTTGTTAAGATTGCCATTTTTACTATGTTAATCCTGCCTATCCATGAGCATGGGAGATCTTTCCATTTTCTGTTATCTTCTTTCTTCAGAGACTTAAAGTTCTTGTTATACAGGTCTTTTACTTGCTTAGCTAGAGTTACCCCAAGGTATTTTATATTATTTGTGGCTATTGTAAAGGGTGATGTTTCTATGATTTCTTTCTCATTTCCTCTTTAAAGGCCTCTGTCATCTTCATGAAGTTATTTTTAAAGTCACTTTCTTCTGCTTCTTCTACATTGTGATGTTCAGGTCTTGCTGTTGTAAGAGGGCTAGGTTCTGGTGATGCCATATTTCTCTTTATGTTGTTATATGTATTTTTCCACTGACATCTACCCATCTCATCTCTTCCTCCAATAGGTACAAGAGGTGACTGTGTCTGAGTGAGCTGCTATTGGTCCAATCTATGTTTACTGTGCCTTTGTCTCAGGGGGCCCCTCTGGTTCCAATCTTAGCTCTTGTTCTAATTGGAGCTGGCAGATTCTGTATCTCATGGAGCTGTGCTTGGTCCAGTCCAAGCTAGCTGATTCTGCGACTCAGGGAGCCGCTCTTGGTCCTATTAGGGCTCTTAGTCCAGTCAGAGCTGGCAGATTCTGTGTCTCAGGAAGCCACTGGTGTCACAAGGTGATGGGTATTGGGGTAGGATGTGGGTCTTGTAGATTGCTAGGTCCAATGGGGGGGTTTTGGTGGGGGAGCCTGCCTGCAGGAGTTTTCCCTGCTGGTCGGCAACTGGGGCAGAGTTGGGTGGTGGTTCCCAGGGACTGGCTGTGTCCCAGGGCCTGGGTCCTAGAGGTAGGACAGAGATAGGGGTACAGGGCACAAGAAAATGTTCATAGTTTGAAAATATTGCTTGTCTAAATTTCATGAGTTCCCACTAGTTTGGTTTGGTTGTCTCTGTAGGTGCCCCTTGCTCATAGAATCCCTCTTCTCTCTCTTCAACTGGACTCCTGGAGCTCGGCCTGGTGTTTGGCTGTGGAGCCTCCATGGGACTGGACTAGGCCCTCTGCATAAGCAAGACAGTTGTATAGATTGATCTGCTTAAGGGGCCCCTGGCAGTAGGATCAGGATCCATCCCTTGTGCATGAGCTGGCTTTTTGGAGCCCAGTGCCTGTGGTGGGACACCTTGCACAGCCTTGAGGCAGGGGGAGGGGCTTGGACCTGCCTCTACTGAATGTACCAGGCTCTGCTAACTCCCCATAGGAGGCCTTACCTTCTTGTAGGAGGAAATGGGGGGTGGGTTGTGGAGGAAAGTTTGGAGGGGTGGGAGGAGGGAAGAGGGGGAATCTATGGTTGGTATGTAAAATGAGTAAAAATTTTCTTAATTAAAAGAAAATATATTGCTTTGATTCTTTGACAATTTGTGATGTAACTCAAAGTGGGAGATTGATTTCAATAATTTCACAAACTTGTGTTTGTATAACACCACTGGTCAAATTCTGAAAGAAATGCAGATTTTATTATAAAATAACCAAATGGTATAGCATATACTTGTAATCCCAGGACTCAGAAGGTGAAGACAGGATCCCAAATGTGGGGCAAGACTGGGCTATATATAGCAAGATCCTACCTGAGAGAGAGAGAGAGAGAGAGAAGAAAAAACAGAGGAAGGAAAAAAGAGAGAGGGGACCATAAAAAAACAATGTGCAAGAAAAATATTTGTAACACATGTGATCAGCAAAGAATTACTATCTCTAGTGTCCACATGCTTTTTCATTTAGGAAAAAAAACACAGAATATACAATAACAGAAACTCCCAGGAGAGAAATCAGTGGCTAAGAAGCATGTGGTACGGTGCTGAGGATTAGGAATGCTCAGACTACAGAATAAAAGCAGGGTGCTACATCTCTACTCACCCATGGCCTGTGTTCTCTGTAAACATGTGAATCATCACAGATTCCTGGCAGCCATGCAGCACTATTTATTAAAATGTAAAATCATACATGTCCATTCCCCCAACAATGTTACGCTTGGGAAATAACTATAGAAATAAGGCATCTGTGTAAACAGATAAAAAGACAAAGCTATCCACTTCAGCCTCTTTATAAAGTAAGATAATCCTTGGGCATTTTCACTGGAAGAACAAGGAATTTTGACTTCCCATCTGGAAGAGTAAGTGAATCTCCAGACAGAACAAACTCCATCTGGTAGACACTTCGCCAACCACACATGGCTGGGTTCAAAATAATGGGTTGTATGATCCAATCTTTGTGACAGTCAATACAGAAAATAAAAAATTCCCCCTTCTTCCCAGTGGCTTTGCATTCCTACGGAGACAGATCCAGAGATGTTCGGAGCAGCCGAGCCCCATAGGAACCTGGTTTGAAAACAGTAAAGGAACTGGAGGGGGCGTCCTGCTGCAGCTGTTTGCTTTCAGTTGCTCCAGCAGGACTTGTGAGCCGACCACTAACACCTCCTAAAGAAAGTGCAGAGGAGCAAAAGAGGAACTTCAAATGCCAACATTGTGAAATAACTTTGGTGCACTGTAATTGCTGTTTTCAGTGGTTTTTTGTTTGTTTGTTTGTTTGTTTTAATCTTATGGCCAAATAATTGTCAAAATAATATTAACTGCTCCCAGATGTCTAAACCCTCAGGGGAAATTTCAAAAATGTTTTGTCTGTGTATCATATTATTCTGAATCATAAAACTGATCTTCTCGCTGGATCAATTTCAGAATCCAAGCTTATCTAAAGCAGACACATGTATGTCATATGTTACATCTATGGGTACATGTTGAACCTTTTCTCACAGGCATTAAGAGAGAGAGAGCATGACGAAGTGTTAGTCAGATAGACTTTTAGCTTGTAGTTTTGTAAGATTAATACAGACTTTCTGGAGTTGCCCAGATAGTCCTAGATTCTGACATTTTCTACAGGTTGGTTTATATTCAGATTTCCAGTTGCTTCCTTGAACCCCCAAATGCCAGCCTCTGGGTAGAAGTCCTCTTTGCAGAAACTATAAAAGTCTCTCTGTAAATACTCTGGGCATCCCAAGAGAACAGACCAAAATGTACTGCCACCGTGCATTTCTCTAGAAGTAGAGCCCACAAGATAACTGCAGAAACCTTGAAGCCTACAAACACCACCCCTGTGTTCAGAGCTTCCCAACAGAAGTTAACATGAGGCGAGCGGAAGGGTAAAACACAAAGCAAATAAGAAAGAAGACGAGCCGGGCGGTGGTGGTGCACGCCTTTAATCCCAGCACTCAGGAGGCAGAGCCAGGCGGATCTCTGTGAGTTCGAGGCCAGCCTGGGCTACCAAGTGAGCTCCAGGAAAGGCGCAAAGCTACACAGAGAAACCCTGTCTCGAAAAACCAAAAAAAAAAAAAAAAAAAGAAAGAAGACGAAAGGAATAATCCACGAAGGGAAAAAACTAATTTTTAAAAAGTGTTATTAATATCCCCAAAGAGAAACAAAGATGCTGTATGTAACAAAGACACAACGTCAGTTTTTTAAAGCTCTTGGAAAGTGAAAAATAGTGACGGCAAGAATGGAAAGCCAGAACAGGCACACACGGCCGCACTCAGTTTATCCCGACAAAGCGCCTCGAAACGTGGTGAATTGTTCCAAAGCAAGGCTTGGGGTCCGGAGAACCGATGGTCTCACCCAGAATGAGGAAGGGGATTCCAAGAAGGAGGTGGGCAGGTCCAGGGTAGCAGGTATGGCCAGTGCGGGGGAAGAGGCTGCCCACAGTGGAGAAGCTAGACTCCAGAGCAGCACAAGGCTCACGGGAAAATTTCCAGTAGCCGTTTCCACGGTCGCCTGCATAGCTACTGTATCCTAAGCAGCCAAATGGCAATAAGGCTGACTTGTTCTGAGGGAAATGTGCTAAAATAAATAAATAAATAAATAAATAAATAAATAAATAAATAAATAAATAAGTAAATAAATAAGTAAATAAATAAATATCTTTTAAAAAGCCATTAAAGCTGGCAAAGACATGGATAGAAATCAAAATTTCTGCAACATGGGAACACAGGTAGAACCCACGTCCTAGTTTCCTGAAGTGACAGATATCAGTACTTAGAACATCTCCTGGCACACACTGCAGGGAGCAAGCCAGTATCTCTCATTATTATTCTGGGAAGCCCTGGGTGAGTGAAGTCCTGAGTCTGTGCTTTGTTTTACATGGGCACAGCCATATGAAGGACCATACCCTCAGACCCATGGGAAAATGGCAAAGCCTCCCCAGTGGGTGAGCCTCAGAGGGGTGGCAAAGCCTTCCTCTGGTCCGTCTGTGGATGTTAACCATGTGTGCAGCAAGTGCCCACCATAGCCTCCCCCCCCCGCTCCCCTGGACATTTATTGCGTGAAGACTGATCCCTCACACAGACTGCTCCTACCCTGATTGCTAACCCTGCCTCCTTGTTTCTCTGTAGGTAATGATGCTGACTCCTTGTTCAATTGTATAAAAGAAACACAGTGAGCTTCTGGGGTGCTGCAGTGCTCTATCAAGGAGCCCACTCCACCCAATCCCAGCTTTCCTGTCTATGTGTACGTGTGTCATTTCTTCATTCCCTTCCTGTCCCCGGTCAGGTCAATCCCAGCACATCGTGTTAAGAACACAGCAATTGATATCATTATTGCATCGGTTTCTGTTACACGACAAACAGCTGAGACAATCGGCTGATAAACAGAAAAGACTCCTTTGGAGGTACAGTTAGAGAGGCTTCAGTCCATCACAGGTTGGTCCATGACTTTGAATAAGGCATCACACTGCGATTAAGAAAGTTTGGAGAAAGGAAGAAAGACTTGTGAAATGGATCCTCTAAAAACCCGAAGAAGTTCCTGTCTGGAGTGGATTTCATTAAGCCAGGGAACAGGAAAGAGGAGAGAGAATAAGATAAGCAAAGGACTGAGCAAAAAATGGACTTATTTGGGGGTGGGGGACAGAGGAGGGGCAAGCATGTAACAAACACAGGTGCTGTGTTGAAGAGTGGGATGGGGAAAGCCAATGGGAAGGGTAAACCCGGATCATGATGAGCCCTCAATGCCAGGACTTTATACCGCCACACCTTCCCAAGAGGAAGGAACTGCACAGGACCCCCTGCCGATCCGCTGGGTGAGTGGTTCTCCACCAGGGTGTGATGCTCAGCGGCTACATAACTGACATCCGTTGGCACAGTTCTGAACTAGTCATCAAATTGTTTCTTTGCTAATTGGAGACAAATGTGCCCTTTGTGTTAACCAAAAAGGCTACACCTAATTAAGTTGTTGACTCAAAAATTTTCTGAAGCTGCTAGGTATGGATAAAAGCAAAACCCAGCTCCTTTTCTCTGAAAAGACATATAGACATTGAACAAGAGGCAGTAGGCAGGACACAGTGAGGATTTTCTTTTTAAGACTGTTTGACTTCTACCTCCTCTGGGTCATTCACTGAGAACAGCCCCTCCCTCTCTGTTCCCAAAGTACTCACACCTGAAGGAGCACTTTCCAGACATCCTGACATTTACAGATGTGTGTGACAGTGTGCCTTTTCTCTGAGGCCACCAGCTGCATTTGGGCCAGGGATGTGTGTGTGCACGCTTGTGTGGGTGTGTGGTACACTGTGTGTCTAGGCCAGAAGACAAACTCAAATGTCATTCTGTTCTAGAATTAATATGCCTTCCCAGTGAGAAACCATTTCCACACTTGGGGATGAATAAAGTGAAAAGCTCTTTAATACAGCATACATCCAGCTTTGGCTAATGCTCAAAGAGGAGCCAGCCATGAACAGAAGATCTTACTAACTTCTATACACCTTAGGCTTATGCATTTCACAAACACTGTCATGCTGTAGTCTCTTTTATGTCCTGGCCCCAGGTTACACTTTGAACCACTTAAACAGACACAAGAGACAGCAAGTCTGGCACCGTGGGCAGATGGGAGATTGACACAGCAAAGATTGCCAGAATTGTTTCTTAAGCACAGCAGTGGTGTTCTTCCCAATACGTGTTAGCCAGGATCGTCTTGCCCACCAGGCAGATGTGCTTTTCCTAATAAGAGGACAGGGCAACCTGGGATTAATCGTGGCTGTGACCCTGTGCAGACCCCTGGAGCTGCCCCTTGGAGGTATGTTCTTTGCTGTGCGGGAGGGGCCTAATAGCAGGTTGGAGTCAGAGCTGTCTCTTTTCGTTATGAGAATGGAGACCAACTGGAGGCCATTTTGGTGAACTAATGGTAGGCAGCATCCTGCCATTGTAAATTTTGCTTCTCTCTAACAAACCTGGCTAAGACACTACTCATCTCTGGAGTATTTTGGAGGCAGGGGTCTCTTAGCCAAATTTTACTTTGTCTGATATAAAGGACTAGGCAAAACCATTAGCAAATCCTTTATAGCATCAGTTCTATTGGTTGCAGTTTCTTCTGCATTAGTTCTTCTGGAACTGCCCCCCCCCCCCCTTGTTTTCTGAGGTAGATCTCTCAATGGCCTGGAACTCAGCAAGTAAGCCTGGCTGGCTAGCCACTGTCCCCTTCCCAGCACTGGGGTTCCAATGACATGCCACCAGGCCTGACTTTTTAAAAGCCTGGGTTTGGGGGACAAATGCAGGTCCTCAGGCTTGCAGAGCAGGCGCTCTGCTAGTGACGTCATCCCTCTGGCCCGGCTTTGTTTTAAGGATAGTGACTGAAGCTAAAATGTATTGAGAGTTCTCCAGGATGGTGCCATACTCTGTGGATCATACTTATTTGCCAGTTAATGTCCCCTCACCGGAACAAATCTCCAAGACGACTGATAAAGAGCAAAGATTGATTTCAACCCATGACTTTGGATGTTTGACACCAAAACTGATAGGCTCCACTGGTTGGGCAACACAGCAAGGGCTCAAGCCATTCAGCACTCAGAATGAAAGGCAAGGTTAAGCCTGGGGTCCCACAATACCCCACGAGGGGAAACACACAGTACCAGCAGCCTAAAACTGTCCCACTAGCCCTGTTACTGTTTCTACCACCTTCCGGTAATGCCAAAGCAGACTAAGTAAGCACCACCTGGTCCTTCAGAGACCATTCCAGATGGTGGAAGAAAAGTCCTGGGAAGAAGCTGTGTGTGCCAAGGCTGTGTGTGGCAGGGTTGAAGTGTTGCTGAAAGGACCAAGCAGAGGCCATAACAGGCTGTCAGTCTTCTCTCAGTGATCAGGCCCCAGTTTCAGTTTCCTGAGACTTGAACAAGCAGTTTCTGGGAGGGCCATGAACAAAAGACATAGTCCTTGCAGTAGCTCCCTTTCTGCGCGTACTCTGACTGCTCAAGGTTCAGTCAATTGTTTACTGTCTGGGACCCCTCACCAACTTAGAGCTACGTGCATGGGTCAATGTGAACTTGCAAGGCCAGCCAGCCTCCATGGCAGCTCAAGGACAGAGCCTGGGCCACTGAGTCAGCCCCCACAGTCAGTACGTGCAAGGCCAGTCAGTCTCCATGGCAGCTCAAGGACAAAGCCTAGGACTTATCCAGGCCTGCCCCAAAATGATAACTGTAACCCCCAACCAGTAAATTCAAAGGTTACATACCCTTACTCATTCATATGATGCAAAGGCTTGTACCACCCTGCTTGCGGTTTTTCCCTTTAAAAACCCCTCACCCTGAGAGCTCAGGGCCATCCTCCTCCACCCGCTGTGTCAGAGTGTTGAACACGGACCAAGCCTGGGCTCGCTTGTTATCAATAAACCCCTGTGTGTTTTGCATCGGATATCGGCTCTGTGGTGGTCTTGCTTGAGGATCTCGTGACAGGAGCACAACATGGCCGTTTCAAAGCCTAATTTACAGTGTGTCATGAGGACCTCTAGCCAACCAAATAGCTATTCCTTGACCATTGTGTGTCAGCCCTAACATCATAAACAGATAAAAAGCTCTGGAATGTGCTAACAAAGTCCTATTCCTTACCCATGGAAGGCTAAGAATGCTGTCAAGTGACAACTGAGGCCTGTCTGCCTGGCCGTGACCTGCTTCTCTGCAGCCCACCAATGTATTTTCAGTGTCCTTGACTTGTGACTTTCTTTGTTCTGATACTGTAAAACCTCGAGGAACTCCTTCCATGTAGGAACCTGCAACCCGGGCAACCTAACTCCATGCCACTCGTTCTGGGTCACTCATATTTGGCTCTAGAATAAACTCTTACCTTCCCTTTGAGAAGGAAGCTGTTGTCACGAGATTCAAACTCTTGCAGGACAGACAGTTCCTTTCAGTGGTCCTTTTATCCATCCCCCATCATACAGGTAAAGAAACTAAAGTGAAGAGCAGATAAATAAGAAATCGTTGTTCCCACAGTTAGTTAGGAACCCGGTTTGTCTGATCCCAAGACTGTGCCTTACCCAGGGTGCATGACTGCCTCCTGGCAGGGGCGGAAGCCATTTTGTTCTCACTGCTACCACATCTGGACCCAGCTTGGTGCCAGGCACAGGAGTGTTCAGTCCGTGGTTGGCATTGCATGCAGCAAGATGCCAGATGTGACCGCTGCCGTGTTGGTTGTCAGCTTCTCTGCTGTAGAGGGGAGGAAAATGCCAGAGCAAAACCCATCTGCCTGAGGGCAATCCGACCAGCTGCCTTGGACAGGCATGGTGCGGATTCAAAGATGGCCTTCAGTGCAAACAGAAGAAAACAACTCTGACCTGAGCGACCTGAAGGAGGAATATGGAGTCCAGGAAGAAGGAAATGAAGATTTTTATTCTGGGAAATATTTAATCTAATGTCATCAAGATGTGACCCGAAGCCAGCTGCTGTAAACAACGCCAAGGTTTCAACTACTAACCAGCATGCTTTGTGAGGAGACGTGATACTGACTGATGTGTGCTGTTGTGGTGTAAGGACTCCAGAGTGCGTGCTTCAGACCGGGTTATCCATCTGCTGTGCAACCTCCAGGAATGCTGAGAGGGCAGAGATCATGTGCAAACTCCAGCAGAACTAGATTATCTAGAGTGTAGATAATACATAAGGAGTTACAGAACGGCTCACTGTTTCTGCTTAAGTTAGGAAAGACAAAGACTGTGACAGATACAGTTCAAAGCCTGCGAAACTAATTTTACTGAGGTTTTATTCCAAACCAAATGTGAGTGGATTAACATATGGTTTGTTTTAAGAGTACCTAATCATGAAGTTATCGTTATATGAATGGTTAAAATCTATAAGGACTGTTCTTTGAGGCTTCCCTTGCATTTGTGAGCTTAAGAGGAGAGAGATCAGAACTCTCTGGTTGAAATTGTTGTTTTTTTTTTGTTTTGTTTTGTTTTGTTTTGTTTTTTTGGGGTTTCGAGACAGGGTTTCTCTGTGTAGCTTTGCGCCTTTCCTGGAACTCGCTTGGTAGCCCAGGCTGGCCTCGAACTCACAGAGATCCGCCTGCCTCTGCCTCCCGAGTGCTGGGATTAAAGGCGTGCGCCACCACCGCCTGGCTGAAGTTGTTAAATTTAACAATCCAGTGTTTTCTTCAGGGCCGTATTTCCTGCCGCAGGGCAAAAGCAAGTCATAACTGAGGAAAAATGAGATAGATGTTCTGAGAGACATAATAATGATAACAATAATGAACACTTACACGGAGACCTGCTATGTACAAAGCAGGGTTCTTAGCATCTGTGTATTATGATTGCTTGGTGCTTGTGAGGAAACCTGGGAAGCTAATCATCCTTTATTGACAGGGAACCGGAGACATCTGGAGGTTGTAGTTCTTAGGTCTCGGTATGTAGGAGGTGAAGGTACTATTGGACCCAGGTCTGTTGGTGATGGCACTGCATGCTTGTCTACCTTAACTGCCTCACGTCAGAGGGGGGAAGTCGTGCTGAAGGTGAACAGATTTCAGGTTGAGTTCCCAGATGCACTTGTGACCTTTTCTTCAAATGTTCACTCCTTTCCAAGGTTTCTGTGAGCCAAACATTTTGTCCTTTCCATAACTTATTACTGCTGGGTTTTTATAACCTGGGAACAACTTGACTAACCCAGAAACCGAGTCCCAGAAACGGCACGACTCCCTGGCATCCGTCACACAGGGAGCACAATGAGCGGGGTGGGAGGGAGCTGCCAGGCGTTCACTGTGAGCATCACCACACTAAGCACCATCTCTTAGGATTCCGAACCCCATGCCTAGTCAGGGTGTAAATTTAGGAAATGTGGTAGAAAAAAAAAAGAAAGAAAAAGAAAAAGAAAGGACTAAAAGTTTTCCAGGTGGGGCTAGAGAGACAGCTCATGGGTTAAGAGAACCAGTTACTTTCCCAGAGGACCTGGTTTTTTATTCCAGCGCCCACATGGTGGCTCACAACTATCTGTTAACTACAACTTACAGGGATCTGAAAAAAAAATTTTCTTAATGTTCCAGGTGCTGTCAGAAAAGTCTATAGGGTGGAAAGTTCACATCTGGACATTGCCTCACGGGCTTTCTTACCAGGCTGCTGCCCATCGCATGAAACTTTGCTGAACAGAGGCAGAGTAGGAACACGGATACAGAAAATACAAGAATGCAAACGCTGTAGCACAAGGCCATTTAATAAATAGATGTCAGTCACTCATTCCCAAACCTCCCTTCTTGCACTGTCTCTGAGTATATAAAGGTGATGCTTCCCTGCTTAAAGTACAGTCGTCAGAATGTCTTCTCAGAGCATTCTCTCAGTCAGCTTTCATGGTAGGTAAACCAGGTCTCTTTCCCCCAATCGCAGTTCTGGTCCAGGAGGAAAAGGCGGGTCCCCAGATGACCTGAGAGTCTTTCTGAATTGTTAGGAAATGCAAAGCTGTTCAAATGAAACTTATAAACATATGACCAGGATATAAAGATTGATCTAGCTCCATACCTAGAGACCTGTGACTGCAGACCTCTATCTCACCCCGGCTCCCAGCAAATGACCCCAGCCCACCCCCGCCACCTTACAGCAGCTGTGCACCATGAGGATGAAAGACCCTAGATACATCTCAGAGAAATGACTACAGTAGGTCCTAACTTGTTCTGGACAGATGTGAATTAGAGGCAGATAGAGCCAGCAGTCAGGGTATCACTTTCTGATCTTCTGACTTGTGCTCACTCATTCAGCTAAAACAGAAGCCTACGGGTCAGGCCAGAGTCATAGACTTTGAACATCTTCCTCCTCCCCATCATCAGCATGACCTCTTTATTTCACTTTACCTTGACTGACTCAGTCCCCTGTTTTGACTACACGCCCATCCCTTGCTCTTATGTAAGTTCTCCCTCCGCAGCCCTGCTCTTACCTGGGTGAGATTCTTCCATTACTCATTCCTTACTTCGTCTTTAGCATCCCTCGGTTTCACAATGCCTTTCTCGGGTTTTAAAATGGTAACTTATGTGAGTACTTAGACTTTTCCATTCCTCTGACTACTGGCAACCTAGTCTTAACCCTGTTTTTACTGCCCATTTAGCAATAGCATCTATAATAATGGCTTCCTCCAGAAGTTCTGTTGGCTAATTAGCAGGTGCTGTCTGGCTTGTTCTTCACACCCTGGTTTTCTGCAGCGCCCCTCAGCCTTTCACCCCGCCTCCTCTTGAAGCTCTTCTCTCCCAGTCAGCATCTAGGTTGTCAATCTCTTCCCTCATTACCCTTCCCTGGTCTGTTGTTTTCCTTCCAGTCTTTGACATATTTTCAACCCGTCGCCCTTCTGATAATCTCCATGTTGACAGTGTGATTACTTTTAATAACTTTCGGTTTCACGAACCCTATAAATACTTGGCCCAGGTTGCCAAGCTGCACAATCAAACTTTACTGAGATCCAAAGGACACAGGTGACACCAGAGAAGCCACCATGGACACCGCAGGAAAGGTGAGTGTGGCGCTTTGTGACGTACCATGTCACCCTCGCTGCCACCGAGCAGGGGCATGTTTACAAGAAATTTAGATTTTGTGTTCTCTGATCGGATTATTTACTCAAAGTTTCCCAAGATGTGGAAAGTCTCCCACCACTGCCTAGAGAATGAATTTCTGACAAGTTTGCGAGGGATAATTCGCTAATACTGTAGCAAAAGCTTTAAAATTTGCCTACCATTTCATCTGAAAGCATATGAGACTGACATGCTCTCTGCTGTGCTACAGGGGCACCTCAGACTGGAGACTGACCCCAGTGAAAGAGTCCTGTGTGTTCTTACGAGCAGGTTAGCAGTGTCATGGTAAAGAAGGTGGATGGAAACCACATCTGTGGAGTATTCGAAGGTGCAGTTACAATGTATTAGTCAGTGAGCCTTAAGTGGTCAGTAAAGATCACCGGGAAATTACTCATCATGTCACAGGGAACATCAAGCCGCGACCCAGTCTGCTCGGTGTGGTCAGATGAACACACAGTGCACACACAGAACATCGACGGAAGAACTCGCTCTACACCATTAGCAGTGGTGGGAGCTGGGCCTCCCCTGCTTCTTCCCCTTACATTCATCTGTGTCACTTAGTATTTTGTGTGATCTGTATATTGCTTTTTTTTCCCTAAAAGCTGTTTTTGACAAAAGTTTTGAGTGGGAGAGAAATTATTCTAATTATGTTGTTCACAGACAGAAGAAGTATCGTCTGTCCCTGTAGTTGGAAGCTTTTGTGAGCCATGGCCTTTCTCTTTGGACGATAAAAAACCTGTATTATCTCTTCCACTGGAGTCTGAATTTCTTGAAGATACAACAGATTTACTCTACTTAAAATTACCAATGCAGAAATCATACCTATAAATGGAACACATTTGAAATTATACAAACTAGAACCATGGGGTACTAAATCTAAAAGTTAGGCTGGTCCACTCATTGAGGAAGGAGCTGTTGCAAGAATACACAGAAAGATACTCAAGGCAATAGAAACAGCCTCTAAAGAGAAGCCTGGAAAATAAGAATTTGGTTGTGTAGCGAGAGTGCTAATGTAAGAAGAAAAGGCTGAAACAAACAGTAACCAGGCTGCCCTGGGGCAACTCATTTAGATTGTAGCTTTGCATTATACAAAGAAACAATCTTCAAGTAAATATGAGTGAAGTGTTTAAAAATCAAACTGAAAAAAATTTCAAAGAGAGGATAAGAAACATTTATTTCTATATGGAAGATTTTCAGACTATGGAAATGGAATAAGTTCCAAAGGAAAAGACTTTTATAAACAAACATCACAAAACACATGAATCATTTCATATAAAATTGATATAAAAATAGCAGAGGAAAAACTTGTAAGACGAGCTGACAGATGTCAAGTTACCCTTTTGATGTTTAAAGAACTCATTTGCATTTAGCAAAAAGCACAAGATGGGAATAGGTCTGTAAATACATGAGCAAGTCTTCCACAGCTCCCATAATCATGGCGAATACCCACACTGCTACACTGAAAACACACCAATGAAGAGAGTGGGCTTTTCCTACCTGGGCAATGTCTTGTTTAATGATGCAGTCAATGCTAAGTAAAATAGAATAAATGATAGCAAAGACAATTTATTTTTCTGGGGAGTGAGCCAAGTGATTAAATCTTTCTGTAAAGAGATTTGGAAAGCAGCTTAACCCTAACAATGACTCTACCCTCCCCAAGAAAGTTTCACTTAAGGAAACAAACCAACCAAGAAAAAATTATGAACAAATGTGTTCATCATAATACCCTTTGTTTGTAAGAGGAAAAGCAATGGGAACACTCCTATAGCTGCTAGATAATTATTAAGAAAATTAGGATATACCCAAATAAAGTGGTCATTTCCAATGTGACTATGAAGTTCTTCAAAGTCAAGAGAAACGCTTATAAACATGTCAGCGGTAATGGTTCAATAATTAGTGACTGGTTTTGGAAGAAGAAGAAAGGAAGAGGAAGAACAAGAAGAAGGGAGAAGGAAAAAGAAGGCAAAGTTCCTCATATGGAATAATTTTAACTACTTTAAAACTATTGAGATTTTGTAAGTAAAAAGTATTTTGAAAGACTGCAAGAAAATTTACTAAATTCTCAGTAGTTTATGCTTGGAATACAGGTGACTTGGTTATATTTATTTATTTTTGGCTTTTTCCCTATGCTTTTTATACTTTTACAAATAATAGCAAGTGTGATTTAAAAAAAAAAAGAAGCTTATTGGTAAATGCCATTTTATTTTGTGCCCATTAGACAATCACATGTCGGGCAGCCATTGCCTGGGCAGAAAAGTCTCGTCTTTCAATTGAAGAAGTGCAAGTTGAACCACCCAAACCTGGAGAAGTTCGCATTAGGGTAAGTTTAAGTCAGCCAGCCATTCCTTTTGAGGACAAGAGAAAATAATACTGCACTTCAAAAAATAAGTATAGGGCTGGAAAGATGGCTCAGCAGTTAGGAGCGCTGGCTGCTCTTCCAGAGGACGCACCCAGGTTCTGTTCCCAGCACCCACATGGTGACTCACAGCCATGTGTAACTCCAGTTCCAAGGGATCCAGTGCACTCTCTGGCCTCCACAGGCACTATATGCACATGGCGTATAGACAACAACACAGGCCAGACACATATACACATAAAATAAAAATAAACAAATCCTTTTTAAAAATAGAAGTAGGCATAGACATGTGCAAATGAAATCAGCATGTGTCTGCATTTTGCTCTCCTCACTTTTCTTAGTAAAAGAAAAAGATTTTAAACTGACTTATTAATATTAACAAATACATTAGTGAATATTTACAGGTAGTTGTTTGATTGAGACAGAATCTCAATATGTAGCTGAGGTTGTCCTCAAACTCATGACCCTCCTGCCTCAGCCTCCTGAGTGCTGAGACTATGAATTCAAGATTGGGGATATGTTGACTAGGATCTAACAGTCTGTGGTATTGGTATTCTGTCACCATGGCTAGATACCCAAGATAATGAACTTAGAAAGAGAAAGGGTTCACTCTAGGTTGCAGTGTGAGAGCATTTGGCCCAGGATCTCCTAATCCCCATCATTTCTAACCTGTGGTGAGGAACACCGCACTGCAGAAGAGCTCAGCTGAGTCCACTCATGTCATAGCCAGAGCAAAGGAACAGTTCTCTTCACAGGCGCTCTCCCAGTGACCCGACAGCCCCCAGGTGGGCCTCCCTGCCTAGAAGTCCCAGCACTTCCCAGAGCGCCTGCAGCCAGGCTCTTACCACTTGGGCCACCAGGCCAATATGTTTATCCACATTATAATATACATTGAATTCACCTGTTTATTAAGTTTACCTGGGAAATTCAACACTAGATCCACTGAGTACAACTACAAAAAGCTACACAGATCTAGCCCATAACAGCTAACCAAAGTAGGAGAAGATTTGGGATGGGGGTGGGGGGTGGGTACAAGAAGAACAGAAGAAAAAAAAAACAATAAAAGAGTTGGCAAGATGCCTGGAGGGGGGGGGGGGGAATCAAAGAAGAGGCCGGCAAGAAGGCTGAGTGAGCACTTACTGCTCATCCAGAGGACCTGAGTTCTATCCCCAGCACCCAAGTTTAGTGGCTCATCACCGCTTGTAACTCCAGTTCCAGGGGACTCCACTGTGTCTTTCAGCCTTCATGGGCAGCTGTGTTCACATGTGCGTATCCCCACACAGATACACATGCATACACATAATTAAAACTAAAAATGAGGATTTTATAAGTCTAAAAAAATAAAATAAAAAATGTGGGTGGCAAAAGGAGAATTAGAAAAGGACAGATGAGAAATGAAGGAAAACTGGAAAAATACGGAGCTCGCACTCAGTAAGTTACCAACATGGCGTCCAGTGCTGTGCCGAGAGTTTGAGAACAAGATGGAAAGTGACAGAAGTATGGCAAAGGACTGAGCTCAATCATTGCTTTGGCCGAATACTTGTTAGAAACAATGTTCCCTTCCTTCTCCCTTACCCAGAGCTGTCACTGATCGTTTTCTGCTGGGCCACCATCTGCAATTGGAAACAATGTTCCCTTCCTTCTCCCTTACCCAGAGCTGTCACTGATCGTTTTCTGCAGGGCCACCATCTGCAATGCTTCCTAGCTGATTGGTCACTGCTCTTAGTCTGCTGTGCTCCCTGCTCGTAAAGACCATAACCTAGGTCAGACGTGCAGACTGCCCCACCCAGCTGGAGACTGCAGAGGCAAGAAAGAAGCATTATCACATTGACCCCTTGATATAATCTAAGTTAGAGACTTTGCCCACTGGGGTGGATGAGTCCCTGCCCTCCTAGCTTATTCTATGAACCATGGCCACAGACAATCACATATTCTATTTTGCTATACATAACAAACTAGTAGGGACGAGAGAGAGAGAGAGAGAGAGAGAGAGAGAGAGAGAGAGAGAGAATATACATATATAAAAGCATATCTAGACTTTGGTAGCATCTTGAAGCCATTTTAACACAGTGAGTACCCAAAACATAGGTATTTCTTGGCACACTTTTTCACCCCCTTGCTGCATTCAGACACGCCCCTTTCTGGTGTTCTAGCCACCTCTTCTGCCACAGATGATGAAAACACATCTACGACCTTTCCATATTCTTCTAGGATCCAGAATACAAAGGCTCTTGTGTATGTGATGTTTCATTTGGAAGGTCTAATGTAGACAGGTTGGGCCATCCACAGGCAAGAAATCTTATGTAATTATCTAAGAAGTTTTCCAACTTCCCAATAACAGTTAAGTCTTGCAGTATTAGTTTATTTAGCTTAACCTTATTTTACAATATTATCTCCTCTCTCTCTCTCTCTCTCTCTCTCTCTCTCTCTCTCTCTCTCTCTCAACAGACAGGGTCCCACTATGTAGCCCTGTCTGGCCAAAACTCTCTATGTAGACTAGGCTGGCCTTGAGCTCATAGAGATCTGCCTGCCTTTGCCTCCCAAATGCTAAAGATATTCTGGCTATCTTAGAACTCATTATACAGACCAAGCTGACCTCTAATTCACAGAGCTCCGCCTGCCTCTGTCTCCCAAGTGCTAAGATTAAAGGTGTATTGTAATCGGACATTTCCTATCCCGACCACCCAGTCCCAAATAACCGACTCAGAGGCTAAATATGAATTATAGATGCTCTGCTGATAGCTCAGGCTTATTACTAGCTAACTCTTACACTTAACCCATATTCCTTATTTACTCTCTGCCATGTGACGGCACCTTTATTAGCACAGCGTGTTCATCTCCAATTCCCTCTGCATCTGGCTGGCAACTCCTCTCTCTGTCCTTCTCCTTCCCATCATCCTTAGTTTGGTCACCCCACCTATACTTCCTGGCCAGTCAGCTTTTTACTAAACCAATTCGAGTAACAAATTTTTACAGTGTACAAGAGGATTATTCCACAGCTGTATGTGCCACCATGCCCAGCCTTAAAGAAAAATTTCAATGTACAGGTTTAAATTTTTGAAAATTGATTTACCCAAAGCATTGAACTTCACAATATTGAACAAAAATATTGAACAAAGCATTGAACTTCACAATATTGAACAAAGCATTGAACTTCACAATATTGGTCTGTGTTTCTTGATAGTGATGTTATTATTAATATTTCCAAAAATAATCCAAAATTATTAAAATTTCCAAAAACCATTTTTTTTCAAAATTCTTTGTTGCATAGGTCATATAGACTAGATTTAAAAAGACAAGTTTGTTATGAGGTCTGAACATGAAGCTATGTGATATTGGTTAAGTAGTTCTAAGTCTCTGGGCCTCCCTTCCCCATACCTAAATTGGTAGGGAGACCTTCTGTGTTCTTCTTGTCAAATACAATGAAGGAAGCAATAATAAAACAGCAGAGAGCAGTCTAGAGGAGCAGCTTACTAGGAGAAAGGGCTTTGAGGCCATGATCAGGCCTGAAGGTTGGGGGTGGGGCGGGTTGGGGTGGTGGTGTTAGATAAAAACAATGTATGGAGATGGAAACATGATGGAGACTTGTGGAGGCCCACAGAGGTTTTCTGGTGAGATCTAAGCTTGCTTTACCTAGCAGGGCTGCATTAAGGGATGGCTTGACCATGTACATGGTTACCAGGTGATTGGAAGGGTCTGCACTTGGCTGTGCTAGGGGGAGGTCTTTTGCCCTGCCCCTTGGCGTTCCTATAAAAAACCCATTAGAAGAGACAGAGGGGGGCCCGATGGATATTGATCCAGGCCCTCCCAAAGCTATCCTGTGTTTCTGTCTGTCTCTTCTCCACACTCTCTTTCTACCTAATATTTCTTATCCCACTCTCCTCAAGAGTACCCTGGAGAAAAAGTGGGAGCTGGCCTCCCACAGAGACTTAAAGAGGAGAGGCTTCTCTTTAAAGACTGAAGAGAAACTTCATCAAAAGTGAAAATGAGAGAGCTAGGAAGAGACAAGAGCAACCCTTAAGAGTGATGGTAAGGAGCCCTGAGAGGCCTCACAGAGGGCAGTGTACTCCCCAAGCAAGTGCCCCCGAGAAGGCTCGGCGCCAATCCCTAGAAAAACAAAGGGAAAATCTGACTTGTATAAGTTTTGTGGTGAGGGGTTGTTGGGAAGTTTTATAGCACATGATTTGGTTCAACATGGTGAACACCACAGAGACATGGAAGGAAAGTGTTCTCTACATAGAGCTGTCAAGTCGCAGCAGACTGCCTCTTACCTCTGTAACAGCAAGAACTACACAGGCTCGGCAGGGTGTCCTCCAGCAGCAGGGTCTGGCCTTTTCAATGGGATCTCTCTTTTACAGGTAGGTTTTTGTTCTAACACATGAGTGTTGTTTTAGAGATCAAGTGAGATAATTCATAACAAACAAAACTGAACACTCAGTCTCAAAAGAGGGAGAAAAAAATCATAAACCAGTTGTCTTTTTGTCACTTAATTTCTATACAGATGTTATCTTCAGGGATCTGCGGTTCTGATGACCACGTGCTGAAAGGGGAACTCTCAGTGAAATTTCCTTTAATTCCGGGTCATGAAGGAGCAGGAATTGTGGAGAGTGTTGGTGATGGAGTTAGCTCCGTGAAACAAGGTAGAGAATGGGAAACAAAATTTATTGGGAGCAGCATGCCAGGAACTTCTGATCTCAAGAGGAGATACACTACACTGTTAGCATATTCGGCAGAAAAACAAGTTGGGTTTGCCTCTAGATTCTTCTAGTTAAGGACTTGTCATGTTATCAAATGAAGCCAGTAATCCAAAGATCACTGTCACTTCTTTTCTGACAAATACAGGGTATAGAGAACCAGTTCCTGAGCCAGCCAGATAAAGGTTGATATAAGAGCAGAGAACCTCTGAACTTGTCGAAAGGGCCTTAGGCTTAAGAACTGCTGATGTTTTGATTCCGAGAATGTTTTAGAATGATGCCCATTCCAAAGTTGGAGTGTTTGACAAATGAATGGATGTTTTAATCAACTAGAATGTACTGCTTGAAAGTTACATGGCAGGATGATAGTTACATTTCAATGAATCTTCTCCAGTTGCATCCGAAAGGATCTTGACATGATTATTCTTAGCATGCCTAAAACAATCACAGTGAATGAGCAATCACTCCTAGATGATGTTAATTCAGAAACCCCATAGTTAGGGACAGCTGCATAAAGAGACTTAGAAAAGTACATTGTAAGGCCATTCATGGCCGTCATTGGTGCATTCACAAAGTGTACAGCAATTGTGAGATGCCGACTGTGGATCCAGGAAGAGACACAGAAGTAAAGAGCTGACTATGCATTTCCCAGAATGTAGTACAAATAAGAGAGTTTACAGGCTAGCTCCTCTTCAGCCAGAAAGATTCTATTGGGGATTTTGTGGGAGACGATAATGAGCATTTGAAGGAAAAGAATAGTTAGAACTTCTCTGGATCTGAGGTCTAGAGATCTAGAAAACTTTAGAGTCAGTAAAGGTAAAATGTGCTTCATCTAAACTTAAAGAGACTTTTAAATGTCATCTTCAGGAATTTTCCTATACAATAAACATTTGTAAGGGCCAACACAAAGACGACACTGTAGACCCTGGCAGAGTCTACACGAGTCTGTGACTACTGCATAGGTCAACCTTCTCCCAAGTCCCTCTCAGTCTGTCGCTCTAACCCCAGGGCATGAGCTGATCTGAGACCCAAACATCAAGATCCTCTCCAGAACTCTTACCAGTAATTGTTCCACAAAGAAAGTCGAAGAGAAAGAACTTTTTTTTCCTCTCTGAGGTTGACACAGCTTAGAATCCATCAACAGCAAACCAGTGCCAGAGGCTTGCAGAGTGACGGTGTGGGAGTGGGCCTCTCAAACTCCTGAGAGAGCTCTGACATTGCTGGCCTACCACAAACAGGCTATAACCAGCAAGGGATTGCATTTTTGTTTTCATTTGCTTGTTTATTTTTCGAGACAGGATTTCTTTGTGTGTAGCCTTGGCTGTCCTAGAACTAGTTCTGTAGACCAGGCTGGCCTCAAACTCACAGGCTGCCTCTGCCTCCCAAGTGCTGGGATTAAAAGTGTGTGCTACCACTGCCCAGCAAGGGATTGCATTTTTTAAATGGAAAACAAAAGAAATACACTAGATGACTTTAAGATTCCTTCTTGGTTCTATTGCTCTATTTTCTGAGTGAGGAAAGGCAGACCTCCAACTCTCTACCATGCAGGCAATGTCTCCTCATCTTTATCCAAATAGTAACAATCTGAAACCAGGTAAAAAGACGTGTGCTCTAACTGGAGTGTTACACTAGCTGCTATCATCTGTCCATGGCCTGTTTTAAGAGAGTCGGTAAGATTTCATCGGGTTTTTTTTATTCCATGAATAATTTCAGATTTATTGATTTATCTCCCCCTCCCTTATAGGAGACAAAGTTCTCACACTCATTATTCCACAGTGTAGAGAATGTGATGCCTGCTTGCACTCCCAAGGAAACTTCTGTGACAAGCAAGAGTGAGTAGATTTGATCCTTGCCCTTTTATCAAATTGCTCACATTGTATGTGCCTAATGGTGATCACATCTCTTTTCAACTCCTATGCCTGTGCCTGTATGTGGGTGTCGGTCTACATCGCTGTGGGACAGTGTTCTTCCGTGTTCCGGGGTGATGCTGGACGGGACCTGTAGATTTTCCTGCCGAGGACGGAAGATTTATCATTCCTTCCGCACAAGCACGTTCACTGAGTATACTGTTGTGCCCGAGATTGCGGTGGTAAAAATTGATGCTGCTGCTCCTATGGATAAAGTCTGTCTCATAAGCTGTGGCGTTCCTACAGGCTATGGGGCTGCTGTTAACGCAGCCAAGGTGAGCAAGATATTTGTTGTTAAGTCGCGCCCCCGAATTGGGATTGCTGAGGGCAGTGTCCTAAAAAACGATGACCTGGGTCTAACCCAGGCTGTATTCTTACTGGGTAAACAGAAGGATTCTTATCCAGTAAACAGAAACCTAAACTCGGTATCCCTCAGAAACCTCTTAGTGCGGGTTTCTGTTCATTGGGAAAGCAACTACCCCACCCCCAACAGCAAAGTGTATCTAGTTCCTGATTAACCTGTATCAGTTCAAAAGTCTCCAGGCTAACTCCCAGCTTTCCTGGCCCCCACCCACCTCCCACACTTACTTGATGGGTGAAACTCAAACTCATTTTTCCCAGCAAGCTGTTGTTCTTAACTCTCCCGCCCAGGCAGCAGTCTGTCTCCCAACAAACTTCTTTCTACCCACAGTGGTCTAATTCCGTGGTTTGACTATACCTCACTTACATTTGTGTGCTATCCGTATATCATGGGGGGGGGTATCAAAACTAGTTCCAAATGATCAAAGTGTTGTATACATAGTTTCAAAAAGCTCACTAGTCTTTTTTAACTTGCTGGTTTATTTTCTTAACTGCTGTGTCCAGCTTTGAAAATTAATAAAAGCACGCTGTATGAATCTGCAGGTCACCCCTGGCTCCACCTGTGTGGTGTTTGGACTCGGAGGGGTCGGCTCAGCCGTGGTCATGGGCTGCAAAGCCTCTGGTGCTTCTAGAATCATTGGGGTTGACATCAATGAACAGAAGTTTCCCCGGGCAAGAGCCTTGGGTGTCACTGATTGTCTCAACCCTAACAAGCTCGAGAAACCCGTCCAGGAGGTGGTGATGGAAATGACCGGTGTCGGTGTTGACTTTGCCTTTGAGGCCATCGGAAAGGTTGAGACCATGGTGTGTTTGCTGGGCACAGTGAGGGGGGCTGCCTCATATGCATAATCGTAAGCACTTCTGGAAATATGGTTTTTGGCCTGTGTGCCCCTAATGAAAAATGGAATATAAATTCACTCTACAGCCGTATTTTATGAACAAAGGCAATATGCATGAAGAGATATAAAGTTATGGTACACAAAATAGAGATATGCAAAGAGCCATGAGATCAGTAATTTACTTTTCTCAACTCTAGTTGTTTATACCTAAATAAGAAAATTATCGGATTCACATATATTTGTCTGTGTTCTCTAACAGAACTTGAGAAACTGTTGGTCAAACTCCTATACCTCCGTGTGTCAAGTTCTATGGCTACGGGAGTTAATGACCTAGCTGGCATCCTCCTGGGTCATACAGTTTAGAGGAGAGGATGTATATACTCATTACATTGAAATGTGTGTCTAATTCCTTGGTCAAAGGCCGAAGGATGTTAGTGTAGGGATGTAGGTAACAGAAAAGAGGCAAATAAGGTCAAGTTTGAGGGGAAAGGAAAGGGAACAGAGTTAAGACAAAATAGATGAGAAAAATGTGTGCCCGTGAATCACTGGAAAATGTGGTTTTTTAAGCGAAACTTCCCCAGTTACATCTGTATTTATTACATTCTGTTCTGTTTAGGAGAAATCAACTGAGCAGTGAAGCAGAGCCAGTGAGAAGTTAGACAAACACAGTGTGTGGCCCTTACGGCAGTGAAGAGTTTTATCAAACATACCGTTTATTCTTGTCTGCCGGCGTGGTGATCAGGGAGCGGGTTTTCGGGATGACAAATCAGTCAGTCAATACTTAGAACAACCCTACGAGGAAACCGAGCCAACAAGGCAGTTAAAGTGCTTGCCTGAGTCACACAGGTTGCAGAGTCTGCACTTTTTACTCCTACACTGAACTGACTCTCTGGGGAGATAGATGCCCATGACCCACCCCAGTGTCAAAGCTGAATTTGAAGGTGACGTCTCAGGGTATGCAGGATTCTTCCCCCGTGGGGTAACTGGTGTGTTGATGCATGGGGTGTGCCTGTGGCTGTCGCTGTCGTTCTCAGGTCGCTGCTTGGAACTCCTGCAACAACAGCTATGGTGTGTGTCTGATCGTTGGGCTGGCCCCAGTGGATGCACAGCTCTCCCTTGAGGCGGCCAAGATTTTGTCCGGAAAAACCCTGAAGGGCGTGTGTTTGGGAGGTAGGTGGATGAGTAGAAAGGTATGATCACTTAGGTCCTCCTCTTAGGGGACCAGATATCTAGAGTAAATGTGTCCAAAGGCTCCTCCTGAAATGAGAGTAACATTCTTCAAATTGCTTTTTTTTTTTTAAATCTGGGGGAGGATGTAGTATCATGTAGGCATGTGTATGTATTTATGTGTGTATGCAGGTTCATGTATGTACATGCATGTGTGTGGGTGTGCAAGCATGAGTATATGAGTGTGCATATGAAAGCCGGAGTTTGACATCAGGTGCTTCCTCTACTCTGCTCATTTTTTGACACAGAGTTCCTCCCTACACCTGGAGCTCACCAGTTGGACTAAACTAGCTGGCCAGTGAGTTCCAGGGATCCTCCTGTCTCCACTTTCCTAGAGCTAAGACTACATGTGCATAACTACCATACCTGACTGTTTACCCTGGGTGCTGGGGACCTGAACTCATGGAAAGTACTTTACCCACCAAGCCTTCTTCCCGAACCACCAAGTTAATTTTAATCAGCTAAATAAAATAATGGAGCCATTGAGGATTAGAATCTTCCTCCAAGAAAAAACATTTTTGCAGCAATTAGAATAATTTGATCAACTTTGGTTCTGCACTGATGGCTTCACAGTTTATTGTGCTACTTTAACAGCAATGCCTTTCCGTGTCTCAAAGGTCATTATGTGCACTAAACTGGTATTTCTGAACATGTGTTTCTGTCTTCCCAGAAAAACCCTGATTTCTGAGCAATATTGATTAGCTCATTTAAAAATTAATACTCCTGGTCTGGAGAGATGGCTCAGAGGTGAAGAGCACTGGTTGCTCTTCCAAAGGTTCTGAGTTCAATTCCCAGCAACCACATGGTGGCTCACAACCATCTGTAATGAGATCTGGTGCCCTCTTCTGGCCTGCAGGCACACATGCAGGTAGAACATTGTATACATAATAAATAAATCAATCTTTAAAAAAATTAATACTCCTATTTCTATCCATTCATCTAGTAGTGAGTGCCCATGCCACCTCCATGCACCTGAGCAAAGAGGGTTCCCATGCTGATGGATGGATACAGTTTCTATACCACCTCCATGTGTGTAGAGACGATTCCCAGGCATGTGAGAGAAAAATCCCAGAATATGGGTTGATAAGGTGAAAAGATTATCTTTTAACTCAGTAACATGAATATTGATCCAGATTTTATTTAAAGGATGACTAGGTAACAGAACTGTCTATAGAAGCCACATTTAACAGCAGCAGTCAGTGGCTTCTCAGGTACAAATGATTTCTCCTTCATTTTCAATGATAAATTTTCAGAGAGTATCTTACTCATCTCTCATGACCTGCTTGGTTTTTTAACTCTTTTGATCAACTAGTACTTCTTATTTTTATTATACTTACTTTATTATTATTTGTGTGTTTGGATGTGTGTGTGTGTGTGTGTGTGCCAGGGCACACAGGAGGAGCTCAGAGGCTGACTTGCCAGAACCGGTGCCTTACCTTGTGGGTCCTGGAGATCTAATTCAGGTTGTCGGGTCTCTACAGCAGGAGCCTTCATCAGCTGAGCTGTCTCACCAGCCTGGTTGGTCTCAGGTCATATTATTAATAGCCATTTTGTTTTGCAGATTATAAAACCAGAGACTGTATTCCCCAAATAGTAACTGATTATCTCCAAGATAAGATTAATATAGATCCATTAGTGACTCATCAGCTGCCTTTTAACCAACTCCACAAAGCCTTGGAACTGTATCATGCAGGGAAAACGTGAGTTTTTGGTGATCGCCTATATTCTGATAACTCATGGAGGAAATGACTACTTAGCTATCTCTAAGCGGTTTTGTTTAAAGGGGGTACTTTTTGGACCTTTGGTATCTTTTATACACATCTCCCTATTTCCTAATGTCTTCAAGTTAGGAAAAGGCTTTACCTACAGTCTCTCTTTGGGAAAAGCCTACTCCATCGATTTCAGAAGGATAGTGAATTCAACATAGCACAAAGAACTGTAGTTTCCACGTTGGTCAATAGTGTTTATTTGTCTGATTAGAGAAATTATCTATTTTTTTTAAAGATTTATTTATTATGTATACAATGTTCTGTCTGCACATATCCCTGCAGGCCAGAAGAGGGCACCAGATCTCATTACAGATGGTTGTGAGCCACCATGTGGTTGCTGGGAATTGAACTCAGGACCTTTGGAAGAACAAGCAGTGCTCTTAACCTCTGAGCCATCTCTCCAGCCCGAGAAATTATCTAAAACAAATGAATTGAATTTCTTGTGTCAGCAACCTTGCAAAAAATCTAAGAAACATGTTGAGACTCCCGCCAAGGGTACAAATCCTTGTGTAATAGTTTAACAGTGGAAAGTAAACCTTGGCGCGTTGGAGCCAAGGGCCACCACAAAGCCAGACCTTGCAACAGAGCCCACATGGGAGGTTTACTGGCTGGGGGTGGCGGGCAGTGCGGGTTCAGAGGCAGCCTCTGGGCGAGATCAGAAGGAAGGGGGGGCGAAGGACTTGCTTTTTATAAGGGGATACAGTGTATGCACATAGACAGAGTACTCTACCGGGTGGCTGCAGTAGTCAGCGTCACATCTTGGCTGCTGCTGCTGTGTCCTGCTAGGTCCCTGAGGGCAGGCTGGTGTAAATGCCTGAATGCCAACACCTTGTACATCTTTTCTGAATGATGGTCTACCACGTGTTAGCACAACTGTAGGACTGCAGCATTTACTCCCCGAACACTAATTTGTTGACATGTTCTTTAAATGCTCAAAAGTTGATAGCAGACTGTTGCTGTGTGTGAGCAATTTCCTGGGGACTTACATTACACACACACACACACACACACTTACACATCTACTTACCCCAGAAAGAGAACGAACAGTAGGCAAAAGTAATGATTGCACCAGAGTCCAACTTGGATAACCTCTGAGTTTTTATTGGGGTAACTAACAGGCATGAAGGGATATTCACAGGAACAGGGATGATTCTAAAGCAACTTCATCACAGAAAAGGCCCCCTCCCCGTGGGTGATGATTCAGGAAGGCTGCATCCTTGGAGCTCTCTGCATGACTTACAGGCAGCTCAACAGATCCCAGGGACCTCTCTACAGCTGGGCTGCTCAGAATCTCCTCTGGAGCAGTTTACCACTTCTATGGCTCTGGGGAGTGGCTCTAAGTCTTGTAAGCTTCAGCTTTCCCAGACTGGTGAAGCTTGTTTACCTCCAGACTTTCAGGAGCCTCCTTTCTCCCTTCTGGAGCAAATGTTTCAATTTGTCCAGCAATTGCCTTCCAGGACTGCTACAAGTGTGGCAGATTCAGTGTAGAGCAAGAAATAAACAGTAAAGAAACTTTGGTGAATGGGCTTTTCCCGTTCACTTTGAAGCAAGTCTTCAGTTCATATTCTTTCCCCAACTCTGCCTGCACATTTGCTTAATGATTTTTATATGAAAACCTTCACAATTTTGCCCTGTTTTTTCCTGGTCAAATTTCACCGGGAATGTCAACTCATTTAAGACAAGAACAAAGCTCCAGGAAAACTCATCTGAAATTTTTAAATGATTATTGTGTATGGGGGAAGGCATCTGCCAGGCAGTGGACATACTGTAAGAAGAAAGGAACCAGAGAAAGTCATCTTTTTCTTTCTGGTCCAGATGTTAGGCAAGATGTTACAGCAGCAGGATGTTGATAAGAAGCTGCACCTGAGATCGTGGGATCTTTTGTAGTTGTGCAGCCATGGGGAACTGTGCTTGAAGAGGATGCCTTCCTTTTCTGTATGACACTGGATTCCAATCCAGACCCCACTCAGATGCCAATTGTTACTTAGATGAATTAGAGCAGAGATGAAATCAAGATGGGAACGGTTGGGCACTGAGCATCCTTAGGGTGCCACACACATCACTGTGTGGAAGGCAGTGCTTCCCAGGCATTTCATGATCAAATGTTTTATGTTTCAGCATCCGCTGTGTTCTACTCTTCTGAGATCTCAATGCTAAAAGTGCAAGAGCATCCTGAAGGGCTTTCCGGTTTCACCTCTCTGGTTATTCCTGAGCAGCCGGAAGAGATGATGGATGTGCATCAGTGGCAGGAATACAATGTAGCTGTGCGATGTGAAATGAAGACCCCTTGACTATACTGATAGTAAAACAAGTGGGAAGAACTGGAGCTGTGCAACTCACACTGTGACCCCAAAAAGAGAAATGATGGCATTCTATTCGTGATAGTATTGATCATGTCCACAAACCAACTTCCATAAGTTCATGGAAGCTGTTCCCATGTTCATATCTTCCAGCTACCTTCATATGTGCAGATTTCCCTGTATATTCCACACCACTTTTCCAACCTGCTATGGAGTCGTCATTGAGAGGGCCAGGGAGCTAGACCAGAGCCATAACAGGTTTCTAATAGCCCTGACACGGACCAGGCCTTAGTCTCCCTTTACTAGAACTGGCTGGAGCTGAGCAAGCAGTTCTTGGGAAGACCACAACTCAGGAGCAACCAATCAGCAGGCACCCCACAGCCTTCTGCTAGCTCAGCAGACACCCCACAACCTTCTGCTAGCTAAAGATAGCTTTTCCTACCCTGCTGCTGAAAGGTCCCTAACCAGCACAGCCTCCCACCAATCAGCCCCCAGACTAATCTTTCCTCCACCAATCAGCCCCAGACTAACCCTTCCTCCCTGGAATTCCCCTAACCCTGCTTAAAAGAAGCCTGTGAGCTTTTCGGGGTGTCACCTTTTGCCACCCCAAGATGTTGGAAATTTTGATAAACACTCTTGTTGACTGCATATGTGACTGGTGGCCTTTTATGGGACTTCTCTCGGATCCTAACAGTCGTCAATGTAAGGCACTCTCAGATGCAGTGTACCGTCTTCTGTCCTTCAGGGTTTGCATCAACCATTGCTATTACTCATGAAGGAGTGAGGCATGGCTCCCAGCTGCCTATTTGGGAAATTTTACAACTTACAGCCCAGGGAGAAGATACAGGATCTTCTCAGAGGGACTGGGCCACATCTCTAGCACCCCACCCCCAATTCCTACCAAGCCTTTTCTCTTCAACAAACTCAGTGTAGTCATCTCATTTGGAGTTGAAAGACAGAAGAGAGGGAATGAGGTTTAGGTCTTCTTATTTTTGACTTTTCCATCAATCAGACTTCCTACTTTTGCCTTCACTCATTAGCACTCACCCAATCTTTTAGGTTTTGAAACATGAGGAAAAGTCCTCTCACATTCTCTTTCACGCTGCTCTGACCCTGCTGGTTTTTAATTAGAATCCACCATTCCACAGATAAAGGGAGCTACATATAGTGCTGCACTCTTAGTTTTCAAAACAGTGTTTAAATTGCATTGTTTTTGTACTTTTAAACTCAGTTTTAAAAATACTAAAATATGCATTCAAGAGAGGTATCTGAATGTGTTCTTAGTTTTGTATCTAGATTTAGGTTTGCGTCACCAATTTTTAAAAAGCTGTGACAAATATGATGAAATAACAGTGGGGGAAATGTCGGTGACATAAGACAAGCATATAGAAGATATTTATATATCCTAGAAAATTGTAATAAATACTTAATATGTAAAGAATGCTTATAAATTAATAATATATGATAATATCATACCCCAGTGGAAAATTAACTAGGTCAGAAACAAGTACCTTGCCAAATAAAAAGTACTAAGTAATGGACTAGTGAGATATCTCAGTGGGTAAAGGTGACAGCTGGGAAGTCTAGGAACCTGAGTTCGGTCTGTGGGACCCATGTCAAGATGGGGGGGGAGGGAATCTGGGTCAACGAAGTTGGCTCTGCTCCTGCACGTGCTGTGGCAGAAGCATGCACGCACATTGTGAGTGCTTGAACACAGGTACACAAAAATAATTGTTTTAGAAAAGAAAAAAAAATACTAAATAAAGTAATGATGCAATTGTTCATATCATAGGTTGTCAAAACACAAAACAGATGGCGCTCTGCACATGTCAAAGTGTGGGGGAAATATGAGAGCATACAGTCACAATAGAGCTGTGTAGGTCAAGATGCTCATGGAACGTGCCATCACACCATGACCTGCCTAGTCTAAAGAGTCCATGAGATCTCAGCTGAGTAGAAACTGGTCTGGCAGTGAGCAGCTGGGAGCATTCTCTAGGAGTGGAAGAACTTAAGCAAATGCTGTGAGACAGGAGACAGCATGTTCAAACTTACTGTAGCAGGCAGAGGACAAGCAGAATGGCTGTGGATGAGATTAGAGAAATGAGGTAGACAGGATGGTCTAATGGACCTTTTTCTTCAAAGACACTTGTATAAATAATGATTGTAACTCTTCAAATTAGAAACAGCCCAAATGTCCAGTAGTTGTTATTGATGGAATAACGTTTTTCCCTTAAATCGTGGTAAGTCATACAACTTTTTCAAATGACAAAATATATTACTAAGCTTAAAAATGAACCACAATATTAAGGTAGTTTGCAAATGCACATGCCTGTTATGATTGTTTTGACATATATACATAAACAAACAAATAAATCTAGGAGTCTTTGTGTTGAAATGATTAACTGATAAGATTATATTCATTGTAAGGGGGAAATTGAGGTATTTTAAAATAGCTTGATTGGAAATGTTACAGAAATGCTGGCCCATTCCAGTTCTACATCTGTCATACTAACCCCTTGGCAATACCTCTCAGACGATCCAGATAGAAGCTGTCTTCAGTCTTCAAGGACTGACTCTAAGACATTGGGTGGTTTTAAAAAGGGAACATATAATTGCTTATGAGACTCAGTTGGTCAGGGGTGCAAAACATTAACAAGTGAGACAGGTGTAGCAGAAATCTTAAAAGTTTGTATTAATAAAATCAAACCTGAGGCCAGTTATTGGAGTGAATGCTGGAAGATCAGAGAAGCAGAACAAGCCATAGCCACCTCACCTTACCAGTTCCTCAGCTGATCCTGTTTCCTCAGACTGGAAACCTCTGAGTCCTCATATCTGAATGGATCTCAGCTGAACTGCTGCTAGAAGCCTAAAAGTTTAACCAGCCAAATGCTTCTAGTTTCTGCCTTATATACCTTTCTACTTTCTACCATCACTCCCTGGGATTAAAGGCTCACTTTCTGGGATTAAAGGCGTGTGTCACCATGCTTGGCTGTATCCTTGAACACACAGTGATCCAGGTAGATCTCTGCCTCTGGAATGCTAGGGTTAAAGGAGTGTGCTACCACTGCCTAACCTCTATGTTTAATATTGTGGCTGTTCTGTCTCTGACCCCAGATAAGTTTATTAGCGTGCACAATATTTCAGGGAACTCAATACCACCACAGCCAGGTGAGAGAGGAAAGAAAAAACTCTGAAGAGAATAAAATTTGAGGACAATAAAAAGGATGTGCACATTGGTAGTGGGTAGGCAAACCAATCAGCAGGCAGCTAGCAAGGAAGTCAGTGTGAACATTCTGCCTTTGCTGACTTGGGTTGCCAAAGAAATCAGTTTCATTCGGTGAATTCTCCCGAAGAACTAAAAGTGTAGCCGTGGAGCTATGTGGCAGGCTGCCTCTGTAATCTCTGCCAGTTTTCTACCCAACAACACCCTGCCAGGCCAGGTATAAATCATGTCACTCCCTAGAAGCTCTCGTTGGGTGGAGCTCAAATTCTCAAGTATCTTAGGATCCAGGAGATACCTGCAGTCAGTGGCAGGGGAACATCGGGGTGTCTTTGAGAGCAAGGGAGCCCTTCTCAGTTCCTGTACTCTGCTTCGGGATCTAAGGCCCTGGAAACTCAAGCCACCCCAAGCTAGTGGCTTTTAGATTCTTGTCTCTTGAATTCGAAGAATGAAATTCACGGACCCCAGAAGGTAAGTTTTAGAAAGGAGAAAAAAAAAAGCTATTTTTATTACAGAAAGCTGAAGAAAAAGAAAGAAAGCAGAGCCCCTAGCTACAGGAGGGATCCCAGGAGTGGGATGCCATCGAGGGCCACTGCCTTGAAGTTGACAAGGCTTTGTTGGGTGAAGGATGGAAGAAGGGGAGAGAAGCTGATTCAAGGTGCCCAGGTGCCCCATTTCAGCCACACTGCCCCCTCAGGGGGGAAGAAACATGGAACAAACAGACCTCCTCTTTCTGACACCCCAGCCTCTGGTCATGGCAGAACCAGAGACATTTTGGCTGAAACGTATCTGGCCTCTTTCAAGGACCAGGATGCTAACATACTCAAGACCATTTTTGACTTCTAGCCAGGAAGGAAAACTGTCTACTCTTCAGGAACGCCTTTACCCTAAAACTGCCTGGCCAGTTGCTAGCAATCTCCTGTTCTCAGCATTTCCTTTCCCTCCCTGAGGAGACGACGCTAACGGCCGTTAGGAAATTGGGGTGAAAATCAATCTGGGTTCTACAAATCGGGGGGAGGAGGGGGTTGGGTGCGTCTACTGGCTTGCTCCTGTAGTGGGCCTATCTAAAAGGCCCCCAAAAGTGCTTCTGTGGCTTTATTTGTATAATTGTCAGATAAAGGGGGGAGGGGTCTTTGATTCCTGAATAGGGGATGGGGAGAAACAATAAGTGAAAGATGAGTATGAGGACACGGAGTAGTTCCTATGGTCCCCATTCTTGTAGATTTTCAGGAATTAGAGGGTGACTAATGCAGCCCACAGGGATGGAGTCAGACCATCATGGTCCCTCTGAGTCCCTAAAAGACAATGAAGTTAAACAGCAGTTAGCTACACAAAGTCCAGGATGTGACAGGACGACTACCAAGATGATAAGAGACCCCCTTCCACCACACAGACACAGCTCCCTTTCAGAGCTGTTCACCATCGGCATGATGTTGTCTGTCATTGAATGCTTTTGCAGATCTTGTAAAGCAGATAATACGTGAACAGAATTACCAGGAATATGTAGATACCCAGCATCCAAGTTTGATAACAGTACAAGTGTTCCCTTGGGCTGCTGGGGTATCTCAAGCTCTGCCTATTTGTATGATAGTCCTTCATATCGTTTGAACTTCAGAATTCATTAATGGTGACTGGGGGACACTGTAAAGGGGAAAGGAACCTCATCCACAAAAGTGTGTTTTGTGTAATGTAACCAAGATGCTAAAATATGTGTTTTTACATAAATTTCTAGCGTCTTCTGACTCAAAATGCGTGTTGTAGGCTAACCCAAATTTTTCATCTTACTTCAGTATGCAGGTGCTGCCGTCTCTCCTTGTTTGTGTTTTGTTTTGTTTTCCAAATATTTGCATTAAAAGTGTGCCACCTTTCATCAGTCTGTTCCTCTGTCATCAGACTTGGTCAAAGGGATAAGTCCCCAACCAAAAATCTACAGCAGCCACTTTAATGAATAGTAAATTCGGCTGTCCTGTTTGCCTTTCAAATGCCAGTAATGATTTCGAATTCAGCTCTCAGTGGGCGATAGTAATTAGTTGCATAAAGAATTAATGAATCTATAAAAGTGACTAGGCCACAGATCTTTTTCTTCTTAGTTGGGGCAGAGAGTGAGATCCAGAAAGCCTTATCCACAAAGCCTACAAAACTAGCCCATAAGAAATGCCCTAAACAGAGTGCAGAGGGGAAGGCCGGAAATCTCCAGCTAAGGACGACTAGACGTGGCTGGAGGCACTGGAGCAGGATCATAGGTGCTCCAACTATAGACCTGGAGCTTGTACATTAAAATCCACAAACCTGAGTGGAGATTTAAGACGCTAATGAGGAACAAGGTGGGAGACGTCACAGCTAGAACAAGCAGACAAAAGCCCAATTATGCAAACGAGCCAGAAAGCTTGTTCTGTGCAACACAAAAGCCTCTCCGTTTGTGCAGAAGGGTGTTGCTTTTTGCTCTGGCCCCTTTCTCCTCTGGAAATGTATGTTATCCTAATAAGCTCCCATTTCTGCTTCTATCCACAGGTCTCTGCTCAGCTCCTTATTCTGGGACACAAGATTGTGAAACCCCTTCGAGGTGCACCCTTCGAGGTGCCCCTTGTCAGTCGGTGAATCAGAAAGCAGGTTAGAATTTTTGTTTCTAATCTCTTAAGCTTTCTACTCATTCTGGGGCGCCTGAGAGTAACTACTCCAAGTTGTGAACAAGGGCAGCCTACATACTTTTAGGGGGATGACGTTTGGAGACTCCAGTGACTGGATAATCCAGTTGTGGGCCGAGATCAGTAATGAACCAGATGCAAGAAAACTATCTTGCATCAAAAAGCTCCCTGTAACATCACACCCACCCACATGCCACAGCAGGTCCCGGGAAAGACTACCAACCTCGCAGGATCGAGGAACACGCTCCTTTTTGCTCTCTCTCCTCATGTGCATGCCTTCCTCCGCAGCCCCTCCCTCTCTTCCTTTTTCCCCCTTTCTTCCTTTACCTCTGCCTGCTTTCCCCAATGATGCTCACACAGGCGTGGGCACTAGGAACCGAGGGGCTATCTGGATTCTCACTGCTGTTCAGAGGTCAAAGGTCCAGGCCGTGGTCTCTGGGCACTACAGGCCAGAAGAACCAAGTGTCACATGATCTGGATGGCTCTGGGCCTCAACAGTGGTGCCACAGCTCCAAGTCTGGGGCAGTCCCAGCTGCTGGCTCTGCCATACACTGCCTCCTTCCCACGCTTCCCTGATGGTGGAGATGCACTCAGCTCTCCCCATTCTCAGAACTCCTCATTGGCTCTGCTGGAGACATCCCCACGGGTTTGTGTTACTTCACTTAGTTTTCCGACTGTGTCCTGTAGCTAGAGTTTTCCTGCCTGGCCCACAGTCAGGACAAATCTCTGTCACCCGCCAGTCCCACAGCCGCTCAGACCCAACCAAGTAAACACAGAGACTTATATTGTTTAAACTGTTTGGCCTAATGGCTCAGGCTTCTAGCAATCTAGTTCTTACATCTTAAATTAATCCATTTCTATAAATCTATAGCTTGCCACATGGCTCGTGGCTTACCGGCATCTTTACATGCTGCTTGTCGTGGCGGCGGCTGGCAGTGTCTCCCTCCGCCTTCCTGTTCTCTCAATTCTCCTCTCTGTTAGTCCCGCCTGTACTTCCTGCCTGGCCACTGGCCAATCAGTGTTTTATTTATTGACCAATCAGAGCAATTTGACATGCAGACCCTCCCACAGCAGTGTCCTTTCTACTCATTTAGTAGACATTTCCCTCCTGGGGATATAGACTGGGTCTGCCCCAGTTAGCAAGACGTTCCTTCCAACACAGGTTCGAGAAAAATCAGCCGATCATTTGTTCTTTTAACCTGTCTGGGTGTCTGGGAAAAGACCAGAGCCCTTAGTACAGGACGTTTTTAGAGCCTCACGGGAGAGGCCTTCTATGGTGTTTAGGATATAGTCTCAGAGATGCCCATAACAGAGACTTGTTTCCCAGTCTTGGGAAAGTTATCATGGGACATAGTTCCTGGAGGAACAGCACCAGTGTGTCTCATCCTCCTGAAGCTGGGCTCAGTTCTCCAGAGACACCTGGTAGATTTGACGGATGCCCCAACACACCAGGTCTTCTGAAGGCCTCCATACACAGGTTAGAGGGCCCTTGCGTTCTTGTCAGGCCCCAAGGAAACTCAGTCTCTGGCTCCCTGCCACAGTGTTAGCTCAAGAACTAGACCATGCATGATCCTGAGGAAAGGGTGCTGATACTGTAACACCATCCTGCCCCATACAGCCTGGTGGTGAGAGGTTTGGTCAAAGGATGGAAGAACCTATATTTGGTCTTGCCTATTCATTACCCTAAGGAAAATGGGATATGGGAGGAAGATAGAAGCCATACAAGTGGATAATTGACTCAGAACCCCATAATTTTCTGAGAGCACAGGCCCTTTTAGAACAGGAGCTTGGGATTACAACACCCCAACAGGAACCAATAGATGTAGGGTGATGATCGAATGCCACCCCCAGAGATAAGATCAAAGAGGTTACTCAAGAAAGGGAAATAAACCCTGCCCTGTTCAACAGGCTGGTTACAGCCATTGAATTTTAAGGTTATCTCAGCTGTCATCACTTGGGCATTTAGTTCTTAAACAGGGAAAGAAAGAAGAGAGTCTGAATAGCAAGCTTCACCTCTGATAAACACAGACACATACATGGATAGATATAAAGATATATATATATATTTGACTAGGGCCTTTGTTACACTTCAAAGATACACAAATATAAACTTCTACTTTCTTTTGCTGGAAGGGATTTTTAAATTTTTTAATTATATTTTATGTATTGTAATACAAATTTCATATTTAACACTGTATTAGAATAATTTACATTTTTTAAACAGGAAAAAAGGAGCGTGATTTCTTATCTAATGTCACTGTGTCATGTGCGGGAAACACGTGGCTGCAAATTAGCCACTCCATTAGGAGGAACCACCTCAGAATCACTTGAGAGTTTGTAGAAAGGCAATGTCGTGACAGCGCCTGGCATCGGACTCCTCTTTCACATTCTCTCATTATTATATTGTGAAGTTAGAATCCACCCCCAACTTCCTTCAAGGTCAGACTTTCAACTTTGCAAGGAGAATTCTCAATTGACATAACTTTCTGTAATATTATTAGCCATTTTTTATTGGCATCCTTATCGTCTACAATTTGCAATTAAAATTGTGGTGAAATAAATCATAACTATGAGAAATGGACTGTTTTTTCTCTACATAAATTTCTCCACACAGTGCCTGATAAGTTGCAAACATCTATAAACATGTTTCGTTTTTTTCTTTTTTATTGAAAATAGTCTTCTCTCAAACAATACATCCAGACCACATTTCTCCCTCCCTCCACTCCTTCCAGCCCCGCCTTCCCCAGCTTCCTCACTCCCCCACTCCCCTGCCTCTCTTCAGAAAGGAGCAGGCCTCCAAGAGACAACAACCAAACAGGACAAAACAAGGTACAATAAGACAAGACAAAAGCCCTCATACCAAACCTGGACCCGGCAACCCAACTGAAGGAAAAGAGTACCCAAGAACGGACAAGAGTCAGAGACTCACCCATCCCCACAGCTGGGAGTCTCACAAAAACACCAAGCTAACAGCCATAGCAATACACAGAGGACCTGGTCCAGACCCATGGGGGCCCTGTGCTTGCCGCTTCAGTCTCTGTGAGCCTAAATGCGCCCTTCTTAGTTGATTCAATGGGTCAAGTTCACCTGGTATCCTCCATCCCCTCTGACTCCTACAGTCTTTCCTCCCCCTCTTCCTCAGGGTTCCAGGATCTCCAAGAGAAGGGATCAGATGGAGACCTCCAATGTAGACTCTCCACATAATGTCCGTCTGTGGGTCTCTGCATCAGCTCCCATCTGCTGCTAGAGGAAGGTGCTCTGATGATGACTGCACAAGGCACTGGTCTGAGTATAGCAGAATATCATTAGAAATCATTTCATTGACTTTTTTCTTTTTTCTTTACTTTTTTCTTTCTTCTTTCTTTCTTTCTTTCTTTCTTTCTTTCTTTCTTTCTTTCTTTTTTTTTTTTTTTTAGACCAGTCGTGTTTGGTTCTACCCTATGTCTCTGGGATATCCAGTCTCCGGTTCCTGGCCATCCAGGCAGTGTGGGCATAGGCTCTTCTTGTGGAGTGGGCTTCAAGTTAAATCAGACATTGTGTGGCCACTCCAACAAATTCTGTGCCACCATTGCCTTAGCACTTCTTGCACACAGCACAGATTGTAGGTCAAGAGCTTTTTGTCTGCATTGCTGCCCAAGTTTCTCCTTCAGTAGCCCACAGAGTACCCTCCCCAACCAAAGAAACTAGAGCATAGGAGTGAAGACTTCATTCAGGCACCAGCTCAACCTCAAAACATCCAATGAGCTGTGTGGATGCTGTTCTCAGCAATGGGGCCCCATGTCAGTCTTTGCAGAGCAACCCTTTACCCTAGCATCAGCCTGGGTTGTTTGGGGATCTCCCCGGGAGCCCCCAGAATCCCCTGCTTCCAACACCTCCACTCCCACCCCTGCCAACAACTCCGGTGAATGTAACCCAGCCCCACCACTAGGAGCCTTGCCTGGCTACAAGAGATGGCCAGTTCAGACTCCATATCCCCCATTACCAGGAGTCCTCACTAGGATCACCCTCATAGATTCCAGGAAGTTTTCATTGCATTAGGTTTCCACACTGCCTCCCACATGGTCCCAAATTCCAGCCATCTCTCTCCACACTCTCTCCTTCCATCCGATCCCCCCTACCTGATCCCTCCTGATCTCATCCCCACCCACCCCCAGTCCACCCATAAAATCTATTCTATTCACTCTTCTCCAGAAGATCCATGTGTCCTCCCTAAAGCCCTCCTCTCTACCTAGCCTCTCTGGGTCTATAGATTATAGCTTGGTTATCATTTACTTAATGGCTAATATCCACTTATAAGTGAGCATATACCATATTCGTCTTTCTAGGTCTGAGTTACCTCACTCAGGATGATTTTTTCTATTTCATCCATTTGCCTGCAAAACTTTCACAATTTTATTTTTTTTAACAGTCTAGTAATACTCCATCGTGTAACTGTACCACATTTTCTTTATCCATTTTTCTGTTAAGGGATATCTAGGTTGTTTTGAATTTCTGGCTTTTTTGAATAGGGCAGCAATGAACACAGTTGAGTAACTGTCTCTGTGGCAAGATGAAGTGTCCTTTGGGTATACACCCAAGAGTGGTATAGCTGGGTCTTGAGGTAGATTGATTCCCAACTGTCTGAGGAACCACCACACTGATTTCCATAGCGGCTGTACAAGTTTGCACTCCCAGCAGCAATGGAGGAGTGTTCCCCTTGCTCCACATCCTCACCAGCATGAGCTGTCACTTGTATTATTGATCTTAGCCATTCTGACAAATGTAAGATGGAATTTCAAAGTAGTTTTGATTTGCATTTCGCTGATGGCTAAGGATGTTGAACATTTCTTTAAATGTTTCTCAGCCATTTGAGATTCCTCTATTGAGAATTCTCTGTTTAGATCTGTACCCCATTTTTAATTGGATTACTGGGTTTTTAAATATATAGTTTCTTTATATATTTTGGATCTTAGCCCTCTATCAGATGTGGAATTGGTAAAAATCTTTTCCCATTTGGTAGGCTACTGTTTTGTTCTATTGATGGTGTCCTTTGCCTTACAGAAGCTTTGCAGTTTCATGAGGTCCATTTATTGTTGATCTTAGTGTCTGCCCTATTGGTATTCTGTTCAGAAAGTCTTTTCCTGGGACAGTGCATTAAAGACTGTTCCCCAACTTCCTCTTCTATCAGATTCGGTGTATCTGGTTTTATGTTGAGGCTTTTGATCCACTTGGACTTGAATTTTGTGCAGGGTGATAAGTATGGATATATTTGCATTCTTCTACATGTAGATGTCCAGTTTGACCAGCACCATTTGTTGAAGATGCTATCTTTTTGCTAGTGTGTGTTTCTGGCTTCATTATCAAAACTCAGGTGTCCATAGGTGTGTGGACTTACGTCTGGGTCTTCAATTCGATCCCATTAATCAAGGTGTCAGCTTTTATTACTCTATCTCTGTAGTACAACTTGAAATCAGGGGTAGAGATACCTCCAGCAGTTCTTTCATTGTTTAGGATTGTTTTGGCTGTCCTGGGGTTTTTTGTTCTTCCATCTGAAGTTGAGAAATGTTCTTTCAGGTAAACATGTTTCTTATACCAGAAAAAAAGTATAGCTACAAAGTGTTACATGAAGAAAATGAACCATGTAGGGAAATGGGGTATTGAATATGTACCAGAGTTAAGTTTATTAAACAAGAGTTTAGTCCAATGTTGCTTCTTTTTATTAGTGGTGGTTCATTGTACAAAATTACAGGTTTCATTGTGACATTCTCAGACCTGTATGTGATATGCTTCGATATGATTCACTCCCATTACCCTCCCCGGACCCCTTTCCCACTCCTACTGGCCATCTTCCTCTTCTCAAATAATCCTCCTCCTGCTTTCAACACTCTTTCTCTTGGCCAAGATTCTGTAATGAGAGAAACCATGCAACATTTGTCTTGGATTATTTCACTTAACAAGATAATCTCCAACTCTATATATTTTTGGGCAAATAACACAATTTCACTCTTCTTAATGGCATAATAGTAGATAGATGAGATAGATAGATTGATTGATTGATAGATAGATTGATTGATAGATAGGTAATATATATAGATGCCAGATGATAGATTGATGGTAGATATAGATATATAGATAGATGACAGATAATAGGTAAATAGATGATGATGGTGATAGATGAATGATAGATTAGATAGACAGATAGATAGACAATAGATAGGGAGATGATAGATAGATATAGACAGATAGATGATAGATAGATATGATGATAGATAGATACATAGATAAATAAATAAATTAGATAGATAGATGATAGATTAGACCGATAGATGGTAGGTAGGTAGGTAGATAGATAGATAGATAGATATCATACTTTCTTTATCCAGTCTAGATTGAGCATCTAGACTGGCTCCATAGCTGAGTACTGTGCACAGTGCCTCAGTAAACATGGATGTGCAAGCATCTCTGTGGTGTACTTAGAGTCCTTTGAGTATATATCCAGGAGCAGGATAGCCAGAGCATTTCACAACTCTTTTTCGAGTTTTTCGAAGCCCCTTCATACTGATTTCCATAGTGACTACACTAATTTACATTCCCTCCAACAGTGTGTAAGGCTCTATACTCAGGGTATCCTTGCAGCAGCTACTTTGTGGTTTATTTTTCTCAATGGTAGCCATTCTGACTGAGGTGAGATGTACCTCAATGTAATTTTGATTTACATTCCTTGATGACTGAAAATAGTGAACATTTATTCATGTATTAATTGGCCATTTGTATAATTTTTCTCTTGAGACTTGTCTGTATAGTTCATTTGCTTATTTATGTATTGATTGTTTGGGTGCTTAATCTTAGATATTAATCCCCTGTCAGAATAACTAGCATAGGTTTTTCTCACATTCAACATGTCAGTTTTCTATACTGAGCAATTCTCCAGCTCCACATGGACTCCAGCTTGGTCTCATACAATTTAATTCAGTTCTGACACAAACTACCTCAAGGCAAGCTCAGAGCCCACAGCACAATTCCATGAAACTGCCTCCCACATCAGAAGCTAATCAAAGCCGGTGAATGATAGGTTACTCATCTCTCTGACAGAGGTAAAGCAGCCATTTCAATGACCTTTCCTCAGGACTGACCACTTACTGCACTAGGTCACAGAACTCAGAGAACCACTCCAGGTTAATTTGAAAGGATGTTAAAATGATATAAAAATAAACAACTAAATCAAAGTGCAGGGCAAGGTCCAGATAGCTCCTGGGAATAGCAGAATCTGACCTTGTTAAATTGAAGTGTACCCTCCCAGCACTCGGGTGTGTTCACCAACCTAGGTCTCCAGACCCCCAAACTGGAGGATACAATATGGAGAATCATTACAACATAGGCATGATGGGCACATCAGTTGACTTTCCAACCCCTCATCCCTCCCTAAAAGATAGTAAGTGGCCGGGCATTGGTGGCACACACCTTTAATCCCAGCACTCAGGAGGCAGAGCCAGGTGGATCTCTGTGAGTTCGAGGCCAGCCTGGGCTACCAAGTGAGCTCCAGGAAAGGCGCAAAGCTACACAGAGAAACCCTGTCTCGAAAAACCAAAAAAAAAGATAGTAAGTGAAACTGAGAGCTTTGAGTCCCTGCTCATGGCATGGTTTCTGGGGACCAGTTGTCCTGCATCCTGTGGCATGGTTTCTGGTGACAAATTGTCCTACGTCCTACTGAAACTATCAGAAACCCCATCATCAAGTTGCCTCAGAAGAACAAAATTTCTCCTATACCCTAGAGTGTTCAGAGATTAAGGAGCTCTATGTATATCATGCTCATCATTCAAAAAATAACAGTCAGGGGTGCTCAATGTTGAGAACCAGAAGCTGAGACCAAATGTGTATGTTTTACTATGCCAGATACCACAGCTTTTACACTACAAGGACCAAGAAACTCGAGTCAGGAAATAAAGGCGAAACAGTGCATCGAACTATCCCTTCCCTAAGGAGCTTTTGTACAATGGGTCACAATCTTTGAAGGAGTTGTTTTAGTTCTAATTGTGCTGTGTTTATTATTTTAGTTAGACAACAGAAGAGGAACTGTAGGTGCCCAATCTTTAACTTATTGTTACATGAGATGGTTTAGGGCTGTAACTCTGGGGAATTTATGCAAGGCAACTGTTTTGATGGTTACAGCAAGGAATACCACCTTCTCCTCTGTTTCACATTGGGAAACTTCCACTGCAGCATAACAGCTTGAAGTTTAAATTTAGTGGCACCCCCATGTGTATGGTACCACATTTAAATGTACCAAGATTCCACATACAGCTGTTGCTTGAGCAGTAGTATTAATTAAGCCCACAAAAGTTTGCTGATTGATATAAGTCAGCAGATGTTAAAATTAATTTAGATTCAACCTATGTTACTGAGGTGCAAAGCTAGTTGGTACCCTTTTTTATTTTTTGATGGATGATAATTGTTTAGTAAATTTTGGGTTTCCAATATGATCATGTAACTTTTTAAAAATTATGAGTATACTTTGTATGTGAGACAGGAGTCTCCATTCACATGTAAGTTCTTTCTTAGAGTCTCCAATCAGGATCATCACCAGGATGTCACCTCCCTGTGACAATGGCTGCTCTACAAAGTCAAAGACCCTCTGTCTTACATAATGCTTAAATTCATGTCTCTGGCCTCCTGTTTGTGACTATGCTGAATGACAGCCTTCCACAGACAGAGCCACTTCAGCCACCAACCCCTCCTTGCTATGAAGCAGTGAGAGGGGATGAGATCCTCCCTCCCTGTTTAATCTGTCAGGTATTTATTTTTGTCACAATGAAGAGAAACATAACTGAGGCCATATTAAACAAAGCATCAGTCTTCTGAGCTTGCTACAGAATGAAAGCAATACCCAGGTCCTCCACAAGGTCAATTCCTCCTTAAAGTGACTCAGAGCTGTGGCTTGCTCCACACTCGCCTGTATTAGTTACTTTCCTGTTGCTGTTATAGAACACCATGACCAGAAGCATTTTAAGGAAGAGAGGGCCATTTGAGGGTATGGTTCCAGAGGAAGAGTCCATGGTGGTGAGGAAGACATGGCAGGGTGACAGATTCAGGAAGCCGTGAGAAATGGAGACAGAGACAGACACAGACACAGAGAAAGACACAGAACAAATAGCCAAGTGAGATTATAAAGCAATACAAGCAAACAAACAAATGTTTGTTGTGATGTATTTCCTCCAGCCAGGATCAACTTCCTGAAGGTTCCATAACCTCCCTCAAAACACCATCAACAACTGTGGCTCAGGTGTTCAAATTCATGGGCCCAGAAGAGGCATTTCTTATTCTAACCACATTGTTGTATTCATACTGAGTTGAGTGTCTTGCTTCTAGATTCTGTAATAGAGGCTTCATAGTATTCAGCAAATGCAGCAATAAGCAGCCTAGCTCCAAATGCAGGCTAGCATAGAGGTGGCATCACAGCTCATAAAAGAGATGCTCATTAGCCAGAAGGCAGCAGTTCAAAATACAAGTTCATGAGAAGTCAGCAGGACCAATTAGCAAGGCAAAATAAGCCCTAGGGTGTGCTGATCTTTGCTGAAACCCATGCTTGCAGATACCAATGGCCACCACACTAAACGACCAGCTGTAATATTTACATAAAATTGCTTCAAATGTGGATGGGTGATGCCGTACCTGGAGGGAAGGAAAAGACTACTGAAAAAAATGGGGCTTGCTGGGGAGAGTCAGACACTCTCAAGAAGGTACATAAATGGTTTGAAAGATCAAGGTGACGCCTGGCCAACAATATTAATGGAGACTGTGCAAGAGCCATCATACATTTAATCAAATGGAAGACATGAAAGGAACAGGGATGAGTATGGACTTGAAAGCTGTTACAAATATCAAAAGTGAAATCAGGCTTCATTACAGGCATTAAAGTGAGAAGTGTCTCTGTAGGCGCCTTCCTCTGAACTGAAACACTCACTCGCTCCAGGGGGAAGAGGAGAGGCTGTGCAAACTCAGGAGGTAACAAGAGTCACAAGTCTGGGAACGCTGAAGCTTACAAGGTTCCCCAGAACCTCTCCCCAGGGCTGTGGAAGCCGTAAGCAACTGTTCAAGAGAGACTGACCAGCAAGCTGTAGAGAGGTCTCTGGGACTATGGACTCTTGTGCAAGCCATGCAGAGAGCTCCAGGGACGCAGTTTGGGGATGAGGCCACTTTTGAGTCATCCTTGTTCCTGCAAATAACACTTCACTCCTGTTAGTGACCCCAATAAAAACTCAGTGGTTCACCAAGTTGGACTCTGGTACAATCATTACTTAAGTCTGCTATGAGTTCCTTTTCTAGGGTGACTACATGTATGTTTTACACCTCCCTAGGAAAGATTTGTCACACGCACACACACACACACACACACACACACACACACACAATTGTCTCTCATTGATTGCACCAGTTTAAAACCTAATGCAAGTGTTTTTGATGATGCTTGTTTTCTCATTCGCCTTAACGGTTGATATGTTTTCCTTCCAGAGTGTTGAAGCCTGCCGGGCTTGGTAGCACAGTCCTGTACTCACCCCAGCACTTGGCAGGTAAAGGCGGGTAGACTTACTCCAACCTGTTTAATTTCACTCCTTCCCTTATGTGGACTCCGACTCGAACACCCGTCATCAGTCTGCACTTCTCTTTCCTCACAGTTTCATCCATTCCTCTTCATAATCCCCTCCCCCGAACTCAGAGCACCTGAAACAGGAAACCATGCTCCAACCCCAATCAAGCTAATCCTATAATTCTTTAGGAAGTTCTGTCTCTTTGCCCAGAAAGGAGTGATTAAAAACAAGGTGCTAAAAGTTTTACTCAGGATCAGGACATGATGTCAAATGACTCAGCACAAGATTCATTTCAGAATAGGTGATATTTTTCCCCCTTCATCTTTTTTTCCTCATTGTCCTTCTAGAACAATCATTGCTTTCCTCTTTTGTTTATACTTCACCCATCTTTCCTCCTCATCTTTCCTTCCTGACTTTATGCCTTCCTTTTCCTGTCTCTTTCAATTTTTCATTTCTCTCTCTTCCTTCTCCTCCCTCTCTGGTTAGTGCGTAGTGGCTGAGTCACTCTGGAGTATAAGAAACCGTCAGTGCTCAGTCCAGAAGGTGAGCACTAGAGACGGAGAGGCTCTTGGTTCTGAACCTGCCAGAAGCAAAGATGGAGCAAGTTAGCCTCGCCACGAAAACACCCAGCAATGTAAGTCGGGTGAGCTGGGAACGTAGTCTCCGGAATGGTCATAATTAGTAGTAGGTATACTTTACTATTTATGGCTCTGTTGAGAATGGGCATATTTAGTTGTAGGTATACTTTACTACTTAAGGTTCTGTTGAAAACGTGTTTTGCATAAAGGAAGAACTCCTGGTAATCTGCAAGTCAGTTTTAGAGAATTTCTATCAAAATCACAATAAAATAAGAACTGTTATCATTTAAAGAAACAACTTAGAAATTTACCCAAAAGGGAAGATACTGTGATCATGAAGTAGAAACTTACTCAAAAGGGGAAATACTGTGATCACAAAGGTATTTTTTCCAGGGTGAGGCTCATCCATTGCACTCCAAATATGCTGTCCCTTATCATTTCCCGAAATTTGGGCAATTGTGTAATTTGTGACAGTAGAGGACTGTGTTCCCACTTTCCCCTTATTTTTGTGTTAAAAAAAAAAAAGCAACTTAATACTGAAAAGTTTATAAAAGGTATGTTTAAATTCTTATCTTCAAAATACCTATTAATAAAGGAAAAATCAATAGAGAAAACCAAAGATTGAATTGTATGGAGATTTACAAACTAAAATGAATAAATGTTATAAGACAGAGGAAGCAAGTTATAATGGCAAATTAAATGTTCTACATTATATTTCACTAGGATAAACTTGGGCTAGAAAAGTAAGATGGCCAGTGTTTCTCATTTTACTTCCAAGGTGTTGCTCGTCTTTTCTTAAAAGGTTCTTTGCACAATAGATTCTAATCTCTAAGTAAGTAATCAATATTAGAAAGTATAATGCAGGAATTTAAACTCAGAGAGCCGAACTGGGCTTCATAAACCAATACTGATACTTTGTGACATTTTAAATACAGAGAAATCAACTAAGAATTCCAATCAGCTCGCTGGAGCCAAAAGAATGTATAATATGCACGTATATGTGTATATTTAAATACATATACACATGTGTGTAGATGTGAACTCATCTTGCATTATAACATTTTGTTTAAAATTTTATTTTAATCAGACATAAAAAAAGATACAAGTGATTGTTCCAATGAATAAGTAGACTCTTTTCACCTCAAAAGGAGATAAGCAGGATGGCTGCTCAGTGTAGTAGATGTAATTTGACTCCATATCTCTCCTGTTTCTAGTTCATTAGCAGTAAGGTATCTCATCACTTCATTTTTGAATTTGTATAGGTCATCACATGCAAGGCAGCTGTTGCCTGGACAGCAAATGCCCCTCTGTCCATTGAGGAGGTTCAAGTTGATCCACCAAAGGCTGGAGAGGTTCGAATTAAGGTAAATATAAATGATGATACATTGAGTAGATGTGGATGCATATATGTGTGTTTACAATGAATTTAGGAAACAAATAGTATTTTATATTAAAGAAAGCTAAGACTTCCTATGATTTATACAGATTGGCATTAGCATATAGTAATAGTGAGGTTGCTGCATTTTGTTAAATGTCACGAACCTAAGACATATAAATACGAAGTGGCCAGGATTATTTTTAAAACACTAATGTTTTTTAGATTTGAAATAAGGATAAGGAAGTGGCTCAGTGAAGTCACATAAAGCCAGGCAAGAGGCATGTATTTGTGACTAACTGGGAGCTGGAGATGGGAGAATCCCCAGGACTTTCTGGCCAACCAGTGAAGCCAAAGTGATGAGCCTCTGTTTCAGGGGGGACCTTTTCTCAAAAACAGAGGAG
>CABHPP010139302.1:2480-54126 GCA_902168425.1 Peromyscus attwateri | reverse complement strand
TTTACACCCCAGTAGCTTCTCTCTAACCTAGCGTTACAGTGGGTGGTACTGAGAGAAAGATCCAAGAACTACTAGGCCTTCTCTCCATCCCTTCCCTCTGCTCCTGTTTACAATCCTTGCCTTTTAAAAACCCTTCCATGGCTCCCCTCTGACTTCTTTATTTCAGCAAATCAGACCCTTAGGGCTTTAAGTTTTACTTTCCTCAACTCCATCTACCAGCTTTGGCTGGGGTTCCAAACAAATCGCGCCTCCTCTCTTCTCTTTGCTGTCCTCAGATCTGCCTGTATTTCCATTTTCCTTAGCCGCCTTAAACACTTTCTCCTCCAATTCAATCGCTTCTCTCCTAGGGGCCACAGACATAAAATCACACCCAACTGCTTTACATTCTAATTTATGGGTTACTGATCTGTCTTCCCCAAGGGAGAGCAAGTCCCTTGAGGGCAAGAACCAAGAACTACTTTTTTTTTTGTCTTTGCAATCCCAGTACAAAGGACCGTGCATGCCAAATAATAGCTAGTGGATAAGTAATGCCTGGAAAGACAATCTCAAAATTTTGTCCTTGTATGGTAATAAAAACCAAGGAATTTTCTTTTCTTTCTACTATCAAATCCACAAACAGATCACATAAAATGAGCTCGTATCCCGAGCATTCTTATAATCTAGTATCAGCCTGTATGTAAGACCCACAGAAACTAAAGCTCCTTCTTCAACTTACGGCCAGATGTGAGCTACAGTTATTGTGAGATGCCTGCTTGTCGGCCCCTGTGGCCCTATAACCTTTCCAGCTGGGCTTACTTAGTTCACATAGCAAGTTCAAGAGCAGTCAGGGCTATATAGGGAGACTCTGTCTCAACACCCCTATCCCCAAAGAAAACAGATATAGCTCTGTCATGAAATTACTCCTTAGAGCTATTCAGTTTATGAAAATGAAAGAAAGTTTGCAGATACCAAAGCTGTCAGTGCACAGCCTTGGTGTATCCTTGCTTGCTGTGTGAGCACTGGTTTCAGCAGAGAATGATGTGGAAGAGTGGGTGCCCTATTTAAGACTACACAGTTGCCTTCCGTGTCCATACTGAAGACGGTGCTGTTGGGGTATGTGGATGGCTGTCTCCACTGTTTGATTCATACCTTACCTGGTTGGGAATCAGAAAGTTTTGGGCTCCGATCCTCAGTTAGCCACTTACTAGCTTGATGACCCTGGACCTCAGTGTCACATCTCAGCCTCACTTCCCACAGACTGTTTCCCCACCTGCAAACTGTGGGTAGCATTACCCAGCTATGAGCTGCTGTGAGGGCTGGGTGGAAGGATAAAGGTAGTAAGAACTTAGCCCTGAGATAGGAATTCACATGGAGCAGGTGAATGTGGGCATTAGCCGAGGATCAGAAGGAACACTATGCCTCTTCCCTTTCCTTTCTGGTGTGTGTCATTTCAAGTAGTAGATTGTCTTCTGGTCTCATTCATAGTGCACCCTTCCATGTTCCCTACAGGTGGCTGAACAGGAGGCCAGGGGGCTGTCTGTCATCTCTGTAAAACTGTTATTTCATTCAGAGAAACAATCTAAAGAATGTGGCCTGGGTAATCCGAGCATCTTCAGGTGAGGGAATGAACTTGCTGTGGTCACACAGATCAAATGCACTGAGCGATTTTGCCCTTTCCTTCTCAACCAGGCAGCATTTACTGAGTCCTAACCCTGCACTGCTTTCCATTTACACTCTCCCTTGTTTTGACTTAGACATCCCTGTGAAGTGGGTGCTAATCCCACTGCACATTACCCTTTGTAGACTATGGAAGTTTCTGTTTGTTCTCTAGCACATGGGTGGGTCTGGCCTGTGCTATCCATGGCTGGAGATGATTTAAGATATGTCAGGAAATCTTTGTTTAGTGTGTCAGAGCCCCTAATTGTGGCCCAAGATGTTTACACAGCTCTTTTGCCCTGATTTCCTTGGAAAGTGCCCCTTCCGTCATACTTCATTACCAAGGCCAGAGCAGCTAGTGCTCTTCTGCTAACTGGGCCTCAGTTCCAAGTATGAGGACTGGGGACAAGAAGTTTCACAGTGCCCTGAGGCAATCCCAACACCAGGGCACAGACAGAACCAGGCCCTTGAACTTCAAGATCTTCCCTCATGAATCAAGGCTTAGATGGAATATTTTCAATGTATTCTTTCTGATGAACTGAATAACTGATCTTGCTTTTGTGTTTTTTAACAAATGTGCTCAGAGGCTCAGTTTGAAGAAGAAAAAAAATCTTAGAAAAAAATTTTTAAAAATGCATAGACATAGCTCAGTTCTACTGAAACCATTAAACACACGCACAGTGCCGTATGCACAGAATACTCTCAGGCTGCTGCAGGACACCACCCCTACACAATGAATGATGTGAACAACGGAGTATTCACACCATTTGCTAATGGAATGCCATGGGCACTAAAAGAATGTTGTTGTGGTCAGTTCAATGGTCACAAAGCACATTAAGTTGTATAAAATGATTTATCGAAGTTTTGTGGGTAGGCACAATGAAAGTACATGGTTCTCTTCCTTAAGCATTTGCCACCAAACAGGAAAGAGAAAACACATAAATGTAACACTAAATGACTCTGCTGTCTGCATGGAAAGATAACTAGACACTGTTTGTTTCTGGGAACCACCAAGGAAAATAATGACTTTCTTCTGCCAAAACCTAGACTCCTAACAGTGTCGATGCCCACAAACATCGAGAGGCCTGTTCTTTCTTGGGCAGCCATGTGAAACGGCCGCAGTCTAGAAGTCAATCTGAAGAAATAAAAACACTCAAGCCCAATGAAGCCTACAGGTATGAGGAGAGGTACTTCAGGTGCTACTGAGCTCCCTGTGCCCAGGACATCTCTCTCTCCCTCAATTCTGCACCAAGCACCAAGAGCTATTTTTAAACCCCAGGCTCTAGACAGCTGAGTCCAGTCAGAATAAGATATCTGAGTGCAGAGGCAGTGGAGAGGCGCCAAGTGCCCGGACAGAGCTCACGCTAGAAAACCTGCTTGTGCCCAAGCAGCTGGGTTGAGAGCACGCTCTTGAGATCACAGAATGGCCAAAATAGCCCAGGTCTAAGGGTCAGGCAGGGGTCAGCTATATAGGAAGCATCTTCCTTGTCTTTGAGCTTCACCAGCATCCAGTGCCAAGGGCTATTTCCAGCATGCTCTTGGAGCTACTTCTGTCCTCACACCCACACTAAGGTCCAGGATGGAGAGAGAAACAGAGAGAGAGGAGGCTGACGGATTCACTGAGCTTTACTGCTCGCTCCCTGACTTCCGTGGGTTCCCAGCGAGCTTCTAAGAAAGCAGGATTCAGCCGGCGTCAGTGCTGTGGCTATATTTATACCCACGCAGCTGCCCAGTTGCTGAGCGGTTCACATTTACAAACAGCAGGAGAACAAGGCGCTTTCCAGAGGGGCCGTTTTCTCATGGCATTTATTTTAGATTTCTCTGGGATGATCTCAGCATCCACGTCTTTTTGAAGAAGGGGAAAGAAAGAAAAACGGGGAGGCAGATAAGCAGAGTAGGTGGACACGGTTCCCTGCTGCCCATGCGGTACTGTGCTATTTTCTCCCATGCCACCCTTTCTGGCTTTATCTGTGGCCAGGCCTGGGGCACAGACATAGCACAGTGCTACACAAGGTAACGGGGAAGAGACTTAGCCCTCCTCCCTGGTCCTGCTTCATAGCCTCCTCAGTGGCAACACAAAGCCAAAGCAGGATAATCATGCCTACTCCAAAAATCCCAATTCCACATACTCCGTGATGCAAGACATCACCAAACCTACAACTTTTTGAGAACCCTGGGGTAGTTAATCTCCACTGTCAACTAGACACGATTTAAAATCACCCAGGAGACACACCTCTGAGAGTGTCTGTGAGGATGTTTCCAGACCAGCAGGAGACCAACCCTACATGTGGACAGCACCGTATCAGACTGAATAGTAAGGAATGGAGCTAAGCATCAACATCCCCCTCTCGCTGCTTCCTGCCTGAGGACACTGTGACCAGCTGTCCCACACTCTTGCTGTCATGATGGCCTGTATCCCCTCCACCTGTGAGCCACAATAAAGCTTTCCTTCTTTGAGAGTCTTCTGTCAGGCAATTTGTCCTAAGAATGAGAAAAGTAACTAATGCAGAGCTGACGTGATGCCACAGATGGGAAATTCCACAGCTGACCTCACGTGACAGCCTGCAGTCCAGATGCAGGGCACCATGATAATGTATATAATAGCAATCAGGCCGTGTGTATATGAAACATTAAGTGGATCTCCTGTTTAAGACTTGTGTCTACTCCCCATGATGTTTCACTGTGCATATTAAATATTTTTAAAAATCTGGAAACAACTCAAGCTCTGAAACATCTCTGTTCCCAAGCACTTTGGGTAAGGGATATTCAAGAGACAGAAAAGTTCTGTGTTTAGATTCTGACCTGGGTTGAATCCTAGCTGAAGACAGTGGCACTGTCCATCTGTGGGGGTGAATCTCAGTTCTTGAGTCTCATCTCAGAGAGCTCCCTAATAAAGTTATTTGATGTGTATTCCTTCCCTGGCCCTCCCCACCCTGGACGATGAAGGGCTCTAAGCCCCATCCCTATGGTGACCGAGCAAACTGTGCTACAAGTTGGATAAATGTGCATGTGAGCATGACAGACGTCTGTACCTCAGTAAACCTGGCTTAAATCTGGAAATTATTCCAGAGCCTTCTCAAAGGACACGTATGACGGTTGAATGAGTTATCAGGTCCCAAGTGCTTAGGACGGGACCTGGCACATGGTCCCCAGTAAGTGTTATCAACTGAAAGTCCCAGTATCATTCTTCACTTCTCCCTGTCGCGGAATATTCCTTTACACCGTGTGAAGATGTGTCGCTGAGACTGGTTTAATAAAGAGCTAAACAGCCAATAGCTAGGCAGGAGGTATAGCCGGGACTTCTGGACAGACAGAAATCTGGGAAGAAGAGAACTCCGGGAGCCGCCAGAGGGACACAGAGGGAGGACATGCAGGAGGGGAGGTAAAAAGCCACAAGCCACGCAACAGCACATGGATGAATAGAAATGGGTTAATTTAAGTTGTAAGAGCTAGTTAGAAAAAAAGCCTAAGCTAAGACCAAGATTTCATAATTAACAATAAGTCTCTGTGTAGCTTTTTGTGAATTGGTGGGAAAGCAAAGTCCAACTCCAATTCCCACAATATAGACAGAATTTGAAATAAAATTTTAAAAAAATTATAGAGAGTAATTCCTTAGACTTAAGCATCAGCTTCTCCCAGCATGTTTTCCATCTCAGTCCGTCCTTCCCTGCCCTTTTTCTCCTTTTAGACAGTCTGGCCACAAATCTCAGGATGGCCTTAAACTTGCCTCATGAACTAGCAAGGTGACCTCAAACTCAAGGTCCTATTTCATCTGCTCAAGCTCTGGGATAACAGGTGTGTGCCACCACACCTGACAGAAGAATTAGAATTTGCTTCTGTTTTTTGGAAAAAGGGTCTTGGGTAGCCCAGGGTGCCCATCTACTCACTCACTACGTAACCAAAGCTGACCTTCAATTCCTGAATTCAAATCCTTCCCAAGTGTGGGGATTCCAGGTGTGTACCACCACACCAGCTAGAATTTTTTAAAGGGAAATCTCACAGGAATTTGCTAATTCTGTAATTTGCATTTTCCATCCTTTCCCTCAGCCCCTGGCATGATTTGTATCACAATACTCCACCAACACTGTCTTAAGCAAAAAGCTGCTATTAATCATGAAATAAAATAGCCATTGTGAGCCTTCTAAGTCACATACAAATAAAACTTACTGCTCCACCGCCCCACTTCCCTTAGCTCAGCAACTCAGTTTGGTTTTACAGCAGATGGATGAAAATCGAGCTCCATTAGCAGATGAGACCTGATTCTGAAACAAGGATTGACTTAGGAGTCATTCATTCATCTTCGACTGAGGAGGGTCCCACTCAGTGTTAGTAATAGCCTAGCTGACTCTGGCTAACACTTGACTGCCTGGCTGTGGGAGAGCAGGAGTGCACACCCACAGGGGCCTCTTCTGCAGTTTCTCCTCATCAGGTGGGAGCTGATTAAACAGAGGGGAAAACATCTGAAAGAAGGGGGCAGTGTGCTGCCAACTGCTCTGTGCTGGGCCAGAAAGCGGAATGCCAATTGCCCAGTAATGAGCACAGTGAGGTAACTGCAAGTTCACGTGGCAAGATCTTAAAAGGGTTGGGATCTGGTGGCACCAGTCACATCAGGAGTCTCTGTCCCTTTCCTATCAGGGCAGGTCACAGTGTACGCTCTGGTTCTAGCACAACCAGACGGAGCTAATGCCAGAATGACGGGGTGGGATTAACTGGAAGTTTACACACAGAGATGGGAAGACCACATGCACGATGACCTCCCATCTCTGCTCTCCCCCTGCGCTCCCAGGAAGGTGACAGTTCCACAGCCACCTCTGGGGAATCTGCAGAGCCAAGCCAAATGAACTGCTGGTATTTACCTAATGGTGTCCCAGTAATATGCACATGTGGGTCACCTTCTCCTGGGGAAGCCCAAAGATGACACAGGATTTCCAATCAGTGCCTTAGGCTCCGTTAACTTGAAATGGGGACAGAAGAGCACAGATCACCGGGTATTTGAGTAACAAGAGCAGAGAGTAAAACAAAAACCAAAACAGAGGTGCGTCCGAAATCCCAGCACTTGGGGGAGCTGAGGGAGGAGGAATCGAAGTTCAAGGCCAGCCCCGCTTACACAGTGAAACCTTGTCTCAAAAAGTAGCAACAAGGAGAGGAAGGTTTATGTGGGGAGAGGGATAGGAGTGGGTGGAGCAAGGGAAAACTAACACTACGGACAAAAGGCCAGTTAGGAACCTATTGTTTTACACTATTCCTATAAAGGGTTTAATTGGGGCCATCCTGCATGGGGGATAATGCTCTTCTTAGAAGCCCTAGGCCAGGCCCAGCCGTGGGACACTTCCCCACAAGTTGTCAGGGGTCTCCTGGAAAGTCCCCAAACAATACAGGCTACTGCCACTGCTCTTAGCTGCCTACCCCATGCTGATGGAAGACCCTATTGCTAAAGACACCAGAGTTTGGTCAAAGACATGGAGAAATCAGGTTGGTACTAAGCAGGAAGGTTCCTGCTGGCTAGATTTTCACAGTACGAGAAGGTGCTATGGAGGCTACTGTGGGTGGGAAGGGTCTTTAACAGTCATACCCAGCTGTGAACCCCGTGGGCAAGACAGGCCTATGGGTGCAATAATGTCAACAAATGTCATAGAGGTAAACAATTATTTCTCATTGGATTGAGGGATCTGGGAGGAGTAGGGAGTGAATATGAGCAAGAAATATTATATGAAATTCTCAAAGAGTTATTAAAAGTGTCACATTAAAAATATCAACAAGCTGGGCAGTGGTGGCGCACGCCTTTAATCGCAGCACTCAGGAGGCAGAGCCAGGTGGATCTCTGTGAGTTCGAGGCCAGCCTGGGCTACAGAGTGAGATCCAGGAAAGGTGCAAAGCTACACAGAGAAACCCTGTCTCGAAAAACCAAAAAAAAGAAAAAAAAAATCAACAAACTGGGCAGTGGTGGCACATACCTTTAATCGCAGCACTTGGGAGGCAGAGCCAGGTGGATCTCTGTGAGTTCAAGCCCAGCCTGGTCTACAGAGTGAGTTCCAGGACAGCCAGGGACTACACAGAGAAACCCTGTCTTGAAAAACAACAACAACAACAACAATAAAATCAACAAAGGCTGGGGAGATGGCTCAGTTGTAAAGTACCTGCTGTACTAACATAGGGGCCAGAGTTTAGATTCCCAACACACAGACACACACACACACAGACACACACACACAGACACACACAGACACACACACACACAGAGACACACACACACACACACAGACACACACACACAGACACACAAACACAGACACACACACACACACAGAGACACACACACACAGACACACACACACACAGACACACACAGACACACACACACACAGACACACAGACACAGACACACACACACACACACACACACACACACACAACGAGCAGTCATGGCAGACAGCCTATAATCCTAGCACTCTGGGGCAGAGACAGGGTGTGCTGGTATTTTGTTTGTCTGTCTGTCTGTCTGTCTATCTATCTATCTATCTATCTATCTATCTATCTATCTATCTATTTTAACTTGACTTGAACTGGGAAGAAAGAACTTCAACTGAGAAAATATTTCTATCAAGTTGGCCTGTAGACAAGAATGGCCTGTGGGACATTTTCTTGATTAATGATTTATGGGGAGGGCACAGTTCACTGTGGGCAGGTGGTCCGGAGTTATATGATACAGCAAACTTAGGGGGCCATGGGAAGAAAGCCTGTAAGCTGCTTTCCTCCATGGTCTCTGCTTCAATTCCTGCCTCCAGGTTCCTGCCTTGAGCTCCTGACTTGATTTCCCTAGAGATGGACAATGATGTGGAATTGTTAGCCAAATAAACCCTTTGCTCCCCAAGCTGCTTTTAGTCACAGTGTTTTAGCTCAACAACAAAAACCAAATTGTAATGTAGGAGATTCTGGGACAAGCTGACTAGCTAGACATGTGAATCTGTCAGCTCTGGGTTCAGCTAGAGACCCTGCCTCAGTCAATAAAAGAGGAGAGCAAGGAAGATATTGAAGTCCAACTCTGCCCTCTACTCACATGCACACACAGACACGGGCACCTGTCTACATGCGTGCCCACAAATATGTGATCAGTGTGCATGTGAGTGTGTACACACACGCAAACATGAAAACAGAAGAAGAAAAAGTCAATGACAAAGACAAACAAAATCCACCAAAATAAAACTCAGTAGAAGTGTTAGAAGGAAAGGTGTGGGAAGTTTCCCAAATAGGAACGTTAAAAAGGCAAAGATAAGAAAATGATAGCACCAACCAACCTTCTAATAATAACCATTTCTGGAGGAAAAAAAATAAAAAACCCCAAACCACCCCACAAACACGAAATGGCAAATGTCCTCTGATGGAAGGAAATGAATCTGCGAGTTGAAGGGGACATTCCAGATTGAGGCACAGGACTCTGACAACACACAATGTGGGGACTGAATGTTCACAGAGGACAAAACCAAGAAATTAACTCACACCAATACTTAAGGCTATAAATGTTGTGGTCACACAATGGAGCAACGCCTTCCAAGTCCTGTGGGAAACCAGGTCTAGTTAAATTATCAACCAGGCATGGGGAGACCGGAAAGGTATTTTTCAGACACACAAGAGCTGGAAAAAAAAATGTACTCTCCTCTTCCCACGTCTCAGGAAGCTATTAGCAGTTTTCCTCCATTGAATCAAGAGGCTAAACTAGGGAAGAAGAAGGCGAGGCAGCAAGGGAAGGGACTCAAGCAAGGGACAGGCCGAGTGCAGGACGACGGTCCAAGGGGGCAGCTGGTACCAAGGTGTCCCCAGCAGGTGGGCAGTTCCAGGAGATCCGGCTTCAAGGTCTGTAACACTGACTACAATGAGAACAACTTTCGGTCCCCTGAGGACCCTGCACACACAAGGTACACAGACATACATGCAGGCAAAACACTTGTGCACATAAAATAAAAACACATACATCTAAGGAAGAATCAGTGGGAAGATGCAAAAGAATTCACCTTTAACAAACACCAAAAGGATACCAGACGGGCTGAGCTGTGGTGGAACTATTACATTCTTGACAGCATACATAGTAATAATCCTCACAAAACGCACATAAAGCTGTCCCTGGGGAAACAATGGCACAGAGGAAAGAGGACCATGAAATACCGAGGACACATGATGCTACATGTCTGTCCTTTGACTTAGGCCGCTCCTCGAGTGCACCGTCACAGCACGACGTTTCCAAGACCACTTTTTACAGGTGTTTAATTTTTTATTTTTTTAAGGCAGGATTGCTAAGTTTGGGTTACACATTGTGGAGGCAAGACAAAAGACCCCATTAGTGAGCCGAACGTTATGATGACTATCCACATTCAGGTCTTATTAGGTCAAGATCTTTTTAAACAGTCCATTTTAGAACTTTTTAGCGTAGGCTTCGTGGTGTTAGTACAGCCCCATGCTAAGCACAGATGGCCAGAGTCTCAGCCTCCTGGAAATGATGACAAATGAACTGGGTGGCAATTTACTTCCAGGCAGCCTTAATCTCTTAAGAGTGTTTGTTGAAGAGAGAGAGGTTTGTGTATAAAGCAAGCATGTAAATGTTTTCTTATTGCGCTTTTCTACAGCAATGAAGGTTCCACCCCCAGAGCAAGAAGGTGAAAGAAATCCATTCACGAACACAAATGGGAGAACTCACCAGGACCTCTTTCTTTTCACTTCATTATATTTTTGGTTGGATTGTGGGAAAAAAATATTTTCCCCTGATGCTGAGAACTGAACCCAGGGCCCAGGGCCCATGCACGCTGAACATGGACTCCACCACTGAGCTACAGGCTCAGCCATAACATAGGTTAAAGCTGACAGTGTCCCGAAACAAACTGGAGCCTAAGCTTTGGTTGTCTCACTTGTACCAAAGCAACTGTGTCATGGACTTCAAGTAAAGCAAATTTTCAAGAAAATGCGCCGGGGCCGTCTTCTGGCTCACCGTGGTTTTGACCAAGTCAACTCAACTCTCTGATCTCACCTTTCTCTTTTGTAAAAGGAAGAGTGAGTCCCAGCCTCTTTAACACCTAGAGATCCTACTTGACAACATTTACTTATTGTGATTATTATGCTTTTGATGTGGGAAGGTACATCCCCCAGCACACATGTGGAACTCTGAGGACAACTAAGGGGCCTCAGGTCACTTCCATTTCTACGTGGATTCTGGAGACCAAACTCAGGTCTTCAGTCTTGTGTAGAAATCTCCTTAACCCATGAGCCACCTTAAAAACCTGTAAGTTTTTGAAGATTTATTTTTATTTTTTAATGTATGTGTGCATGAGTGTGTGTGTGTGTGTGTGTGTGTGTGTGTGTGTGTGCGTGTGTGTGTGTGCCCCTGGAGGCCAGAAAAGGGCATCTGATATCCTGGACCAGGTGTTACATGCAGTTGTGAGCAGCCTGATGTGAGAATCAAATTTGGATTTTCTGTAAGAGTAGTCCATGTTCTTATCCACAGTGCCATCTCTCTAGTCTCCAAAAATCTTACTTTAGGCTAATGCTTCCATCAGAAATATAATGTGAACCATATAATGTAATTTTAAATGATTTTTATCTCCAGAATAAAAAGAAGTGGAGAGGAACAAAGTTGATAGTACTTTTAACAAAACATATCCTGCTTAAGCCCAAAAATTGAAATTTGTATCATTTAAATATAAAATCAATATGAAGTTATTGATGATTTTCTTTAAATTGAGTTTTAGTTTTTTCAAGGCAGGGACTCACCATGTTGCTGTGGCTGTCTTTGAACCCACTCTGTAGACGAGGCTGTCCTCTAACCCACAGAGAGAGATCCACCTCCCTCTGCTTCCCAGTGCTGGGATTAAAGGCATGGATCACCACAATCAGTTGACATGTTTTAGTTTTAATGTCAGGGTTTGGGGGAGCTGTGGCTAATTTATCCTCACAGTGGAGCTCACTGAAGATTATTAGCCCCATGTTAAGTGCTGTCATCAGTGGCCCTGTAATGGCGAGCACAGCTTCATTTCTGTCTACCTTTGAGAGACAATGCTCATTTTACAGCAGCAACTAGCAGCCGTTTTATTCTCAAATCTGTCACTCCAGCCATGAGCAGAGAATCCTCATGTTTTATCAGCTGGCTTAACCTTACAATACTGTTCTAAAGCCCAGAGTTACCTGGGGACATCTGGAGTAGACAGACTGGCTTCTGGTTCCACCCTCCTTCCTACTTCAGTCACGTAACACCTCACGGCCTCATTCAGCTCTCTCATTTGGCCACTGTAGCACGTGATGCCTGGCATCAGTGCCAGTCAAGGCAGGTACACATCAAAGAAGGAGATGCTCAGAATGGGGTCATCCAAACAGGGAGAGTTCTAGAAGGGCTGGCACCTGTTCTTCCAACGTGAGCCACTCTCCTCTGAGATCATCCTTCTCTCCAACCCAGAAGATTGCAGAGAGAAGCTGCAGCAGTCCTGGACACAGGCAAGGAATCCCTGCATTTATATTCCAGAAGAGTCTTGAGCAGTCACAGGCCCAGGGCTCTTCACTTCCTCTTCCAGCTGGCTCTATGCAGGAGTGAAGCCACTGTCCTACCTCTGGATGCACATACTCATTTAAGATCACCATCAAGACAAGTGTGGTGGCACACACCTGGAATACCAGCACTAGGGAGCTTGAGGCAGGAAGGTAGCTATAAGTTCAAAGCCTGCCTGGTCTACACAGTGAGTACCAGGGTCAGCCAGGGCTATACAACTAGACTATCTCAAAAGAATAAAATAACAACAAAAATCCAACAAAACATCAAGACCTTCTACACAAGCACTGAGGGTCTCTAAAAAGTATTCTATTAGTGTTCTTAAATATAGCAGGAAGTGGCTGGGGACACCACCCCAATGGTAGAGTGCTTGTCCAGCATGTGTGAGCCTTGAGTTCAATTCACAGTACATATAAAGAATCTTTCTCCCAATGAGGCTAAATCTGTAAATACCCTGGCTTTTATTTTAGAATTATGGCAGCAATCTGTGCTAGTTTTCAACTATTTCATTAGCAGGAGTTCTGATAAACTTAGTACTTTATAAGTGTTTCATTAGGCAAAAATGGAAAAACAAATTAAGTTCTAATTAATGAATATAGACTTTTTTTCAGTAAAGAAAACATTGCAAAACATGGGATTCAGGCATGGGAACAGGGACATGGTATAAAAAAGACCAGAAATGACAGCTTCATATTATCTTCCCCTAAGGAAGCCACACTTGGTGCTGACCAAAGCATAAGGTCTGGGATAATATGAAGGTTAACAAAACTGCGGGTCTCCTGTAAAAAACCCAGAAACCCAGCCTGTCCTCACATCCCTAGAACTGCTTCCCTGTTGTGCCTCTGTTCTAGTGTGCTTTCTGTTGTTAGGACTGACAGAACCAGGGGAAGGAAGGGCTTATCCGACTTACACTTCCAGGTCTCAGTCCATCACTGAGGGAAGCCAGGGCAGGCACCGAAGCGGGAGCGTGGAACACAAATCAAGCAGGAATACTGCTTGTTGGCTTGCTTCATGGCTCGCTAAGGCTCGTACTCAGCTAGCTTCCTTATTACACAGCCCAGAACCACCTGCCCAGGGGATGGTACTGCTCATAGTGGGCTGGGCCCTCCTCTATCAATTAACAGTGGAGAAAATTCCCCACAGACATGCCCACAGACCAAACAGATAAAGAAAGTCACTTCATTGAGCCTTTTCAAGTGATTCTCGGCTGCTTCAAGGTGACAGTTAATGCTCACTAGGACAGCCTCCAATTCTCTCTCGCAGGCTATGTGGTCACCTTTTGTAGCCAATGGCTATAATTATGCAACGGTGCCTGCTAAAGCAAGTGCCAAAATTAGATGCCAGGCACAGAAGGCATGCTATTGGCAGCCTCATTCATCTCGTTCTCAAGTTCTCAGAAAACTCCAACGTCCAGAGTTACTCAAGAGTTTAAGCTGGAGGGCTGTGAAGAATGAGCGACCCAACTAAAAAAAGAAACAGAGCCTAATGCAGACCGAATGCAAGGCTGCTCGATGCGCTGGGAGCCAAGAAAGCGGCTCAATGGCTTAGTGACACACTTCTACACCGCACAGAAGACACGGGAAGCTTGATGCATCAAGGCTTTCCAAAAAGGGACATATGGTGAGGAAAAAACATTAGTCCTGTCACGACTGTTACTCATGATAATGGTGATAAAACTGGTGACTGGAGAGAGATGAACTTCACTCCATGATTGATTAGGCAAATACTTAGTAAGCAACTCCTCGGGGGCAGGCATTCTGCTAGGTACCAGAGGTACAGGTGATGATTAAAGAAACAAACAAATAAGAAGGTAAACCAAAACTTCGTCAAATGGTGATGACATGTCACAGAGGGTGTTATAGTTTGAATACGCAATGTCTCTCATTCGCCTCACAGCCCATGGATTTCAACACTTGATTTGGAGTTGGTGGCACTGTTTTGGGAGGCTATGGCTCTTTAGGAAGTGGGCCTGACTGGCAGAAACAGGATGCCGACCTAAGAAGGTTACATCTTCTAGTTCCAGCACACGTTTCTGCCTCCTTATGAGCACCATGTGAACCGTGGCCTGCCACACGCTCCCACTGCTACAGACTGGGCAGCTCCTGCTAGCAGGCTTTCCTCACCATGATGAACTGAGACCCAATGAAAACGTGAACCAAAATAAATCCTTCCTCCCTTAAGCTGCTCATGTCAGGTATCTGTGGGGGTGGGTGGGGTGGGGTGGGGGGACACGGAAGGGGTACTGGTAGCAATAGGGTGGGCACTAGTTTTAAAGTCCTCATGTTTGTGCACATTTCTAAGGGAAGAGAAAGAGTAGGCTGGGGGGTACTGGAAACAAATATCCCATCTGTACAGAGAAGTGCAAAGGCCAGGGTGGAAGTGTGGCAGGTGAGGAGCTGCTTAGTCCAACACTGCCATCATGTTTTAATGGACTTACTGTTAACAGGATCCCCAAATCCTGTATGCTTTTACTCTCCCTCTTCCCTTCTCTTTTTCTCTACTTTACAGGAATTCTCTCAAACTGCACTCAGATCACATCAGCCCTCTGCTTAAAATTCTCATTGAAAAATTAAATGCCAAAGCCTTTACAATGGCGTACACATCCCCTACCTCCCTTGCCTTTCAAACTCAATGCTCTTCCCATCAGTCACCTGAGACACACTCCCTTCCTATCCGGTCCTTTTAACCTGGCAACCAGGTACCTGAGTTGAGGTTTTAATTGTCCTCTATGCCTGCAGTTCCTTAACTCAGCCGGCCTCAGGGCAGTACCGCTCTGCTTTGTACAGTCTATCTTTATGGAGTATGGCCTCCTGGTGTGAACAGCACAGACAGAGGAACATGGGGAGGCAAGGCCTGGCCCCACCTACCAAGCAGTGTTCCTGTGATACCCAGCACTCTCCCCTCACTGCAGCTTTCTCTGTCTTGGGCTTAGGAACAGGTCGGGTGGGGGTGGGGTGGGATAAAGGCAATAAAGTGGGAATTAAAAATATTAAGCCTACCACATATAAACAAAATCTTATGTGTGTACATACTTCCCCCAATTATATGTACCAAGTGTCCATCCTGCTATCAAAAATGAAAATCATTCCATTCTGTCTTTACTTCTCATGTTTTCCCCACTTCTGTGAGAAATCTGTTTTCCATAAATCACCCCTTATCCTTCCTAAATTTTCAATGCTCTGATCTTATCAGAAATTCTGCACTGGCAGATCTTAGATAAGACAAAACAAACAAGCAAACTCTTCCTCCACTCACTGTTGCCCTCCAGCTCCTAGTGCATAGCTTGTCCACGAGAACCTTCTATAAGCACTGTCTTCCATGTGTCAACCCACAGCAATCATTCCTGCTACAGAAATTGTCCCCAGTGGGCTGGGGATATGGTCAGTAGAGCGCTCTCTAGCATGCACAAAGCCCTGAGTTTAATCCCCAATGCCATACAGACCAGGCTGGTGAACACCTGTGATCCCAACACTTAGGTCGGGTAGGAAGGAGGAACAGAAAATCAAGGTTACCCTCAACTACATCAGGGCCAGCCCAGCCTATATGACATCCTGGGGAAAGGGGTGGAGGGAAGTGGGGACTAACCAAAGAAATCGTTGCCTGGGTTACTTGTGACTTCCTTACTCAGTAAAGCTAAAGATACCTTAGGCCCTTGTCTCACTGCTAGATTGGACAGGATGGTCCACTGTGTCTTCCAATTGTCCTTCCTTGGTCTTTTCAAGGATGTTCCTGTATATTCTTTATAGACCTTTCCTCACTCCACAGGGAGATGTCTCTCCTGCTCTCCCTTCTGCACTTCCTCATCTAAGCAGTAGTTTCGCCCTTTTGTTAGTTAGAGTTTGGGTGTGAAGCATCCGGCGGAGGCTTATCTGTCAAAGGTTTCCATCCGTCCACTGAAAGGTGCTTGGATGAGGGTGGAGACTTCATCAATGGGCTATTAGGAGGTGGGACTTGGCTAGGTCCATCTTTGAGGGGTATATCTCGCTCTGCCCACAGGCTCCCTGCCATGATGCTCATCACCTTATGCCCAAAGCAGTAAGACCAAGAACACCAGATTGAAGCCAGGAACCAAAATAAATTTTTCTCCTTTAAATCATTTCTCACAAGGATTTGTCACAGTGACAGTCTCACTCACACATCTACTAATATCCCTTGAGTAGTTCCATTTCATTCATCCAGTAGGGATGGTCTTACTTGGCAAGTGTCTTTTTCTCTCAGCTGAATTACTGTAGAGAGCTTTTTAACTCAGTGCATCCACTGTGTTGTCGCTATTGAAAAGACTTCTAAACATACTTCTCATTGCTACTTAAATTTCTTCTATGGTGTCTTATAACTTTCCTGAGGAGACCTAAACTCGTTAGTGTGGAATGCTCTAGGCCCTTCAAAACCTAGCTCCTACTGCTTTCACAGCTGGCAGGGGAACAGTTATTACTCTACACAAATGTGTATCTCCTGTATTGTTCTTACACATGTGATAACTTAGTTGCCCTCATTATATCAATGTACTTGAGCTATCTTATTTAAACAGATACAAACCAACACAGCACATTCTTTGAATACTGTGGCTCTAAGTTATTTCTTGAGAATTTACATGCGTCTAGAGGATGGAGATGTAGCTCCCAGGCATGCATGAGACCCTAGGTTCAATCTCTAGTAAGAAGAGAGGCAAAGAGGGAGGGGTGGGGAGAGAGGAAGTGGCAGGGAAGGAGGAGAGAGAGAAAGTATGACAGGGATAGAAGGAGAGAGGGGATGGGTAGTGAGAACCAAGAAATGCTATCCCATAAATCAAGAGTGGTGGCACACACCAGGAACCCCAGAATTTAGGAGGTGAAATCAGGAGGATCGGGGATTCAAGATCATCCTAGGCTACATAGTGAGTCTGAGGCTAGCCTGTACTACATGAGACCCGGTCTCAAAGAGAAAATCTGCCTATGTAACAGACTGGTGCCACATTTCCCAGTCGTCCCCAAGTCCCTGTCTTTCTACGGCACCAGTGAACATTCCACCACACAGAGTCCACTTTAAAATGAGAAACAAAATGTAAAAACCCTTTATCACAAGTAGGAGAAAAACACAGATATGTACATGCACTGCCTATCATGAGCAGAAGAATTAGGCATACCCTACCCAGTAGACAGAAGACATGTTCCAGCTGAATGGTTAGGCTGAACTCTTCTTAGACAAAATGATGATTTTTTTTTTCTTCTCTTGAAAGCACTGTGAGTAGACCGGTTGATTAACCATCTGTTTACACTGACCCAAGAACAACTCTTGTGTAAGACTAACCAGAAGGCTTCAGGTTCACTGCGAACAGATTGGCGAAGCAAAAGAGGGCACTTGGTACAGGTTTTGAGGAGAGCCAAGCAGTACATGTAGATTTCAGCAAATAATTTGACAGTCTGTCTTGATTGTTTCTTATAGGTTAAACTGAAATGCAGAACCACGGTGCAATGGTGAAAATTTGTCATTTACAGCATACACAGCATGGGAGATCTATATGGCATAAAACATAAAAACATCAATCATGAAGGCCAGCCCATGCCTACCTGGAAGGCAGTTTCTACTGGTATGCCTCCAGGCTCTTGCATGGATCCTATCTCACTCTTTTTCCTTCCACAAAGTTAACATAGACATACAAAGGGAATACCCATCTAATCTGGATCATAAGAAGAAAGAAAGAAAGGTTTTTAAAAGGTGGTGTGTACACCTGTAGACTTAGCATGTGGTAAGTTCTGGGTAGCACAGTGAGATCTGTCTTCAAACAAAAACACAAGTGAAATGGCAGCCATAAGGTCAGAATCAACTTAGTCACCTTTTACAGAACTTAACAGGTTGACTGTTAACATGGCAAGGGGCCGGGATGGGGGAGGAATGGGGGGGTGGCGCAGGCTAGGTATCAAAGAATAAGGAGAAAGAATAATGGTTTTTGGCTGTAGCCCAAGCAAAACTGATCAAGAGTATAATGCAGACACTGAAATCTAAAGTGTTAGCATCAATAAAAACCATTCTTCCATTCTGTATCTATATATTCAACAAGTACTGAGACAGGTCACACGGCAGAACTGACATCCACATCTCTATCTGATTCCAAGCTCCCATCTGTCTCTAGAATAGATGTAGAAAAACCATGTCCTGTTTGGTTCCACGTGGTAAAATGGGAACCAAAGAACAAAGAGACAGCAAGCTCAGGTGAAGAAAGAGTGATACCCACCACAGGCTTGTACCAGCTACCTTTTGTTGCTGTGATAAAACACCATTGCCAAAAGCAACTTAAGGGAGAAAGAGTTGATTTTGGTTTACGGTTCCAGTGGAATGCCGTCCGCCATGGCAGGAAGGGCAGGGCACGGAAGGGCAGGGCACGTGGGCAAAACCAGGGAGCTGGCCGATCACATTTCTGTGTGCACACAGGAAGCGCGAGTGAGGGGGTGGGGGTGGTAGTGGTGGTAGAGGGTGGGGGTGGGATGGGTGGGTTGGTGAGGAGCTGGGGTGGAGTGGGCGAAGTAGGATGAGGCTATGCTCTTCAAGCCTGCTTCTAATGGCCTACTTCCTCCAGGAAGGCTGAGCACCCTAAAGGTTCCATAACCTCCCTAAGCAGTGCCACAAAGTCTGGACCGAGTGTTCAAATACATGAGCCTAGGGGGGTTATTTCTCATTCAAAGAACCACAAGAGGGAACGGTACAGCGACATAAGTGCGATTTGGAATGCCACAGACATCCACGGCTTGGGCAACAAGTTAAAATGTGTCATCTTTGAGTGCTCTACTATTAGACAAATTGCAGAAGTGACTAAGGTTGCTTGGGTTGTTGCTGTTGGTTGTTGTTGTTTGTTACTTTTTTTAAACAAAATGTATATAAACAATTTCAAAGAGTTGGACACTACACGTTAAGAAAGCAGACTCATCTTTTTCTTGAAGTAAGTTTTTCCAGTGTTCCGGGGTACGTGCAGGTTAGGAGGCTAACGGAATTGACAAACTCGCGAGACGACCATGATCTGCTAGCACCTCTTCCAGGTAGCCGACAGGCCCTCGCACATACACCAAGATGTTCACTCTTTGTCTAAGAAGCTGGCAATCCAAGGGGCAAAGATGATTTCAACTTCAAAAAGAAAGAAAGAAAGAAAGAAAGAAAGAAAGAAGGAAGGAAGGAAGGAAGGAAGGAAGGAAGGAAGGAAGGAAGGAAGGAAGGAAGGAAGGAAAGGAAGAAAGAAAGAAAGAAAGAAAGAAAGAAAGAAAGAAAGAAAGAAAGAAAGAAAGAAAGAAAGAAAGAAAGAAAGGCAGGACCAGAGAGATGGCTCAGCAGGACAAGTGCTTGTCTTGGCGTAAGCTTGAGAGGCTGAGTTTGTTTCCGGAGCTCATGTGAAAGGCCAGACACAGTGGCAGACATCTGTAACCCCAGCACTAGTACAGTGAGATGGGCCAGCTAGCCTGGACCACACTGCTCAGTGGCAGAAACAAGGGAAACTACTTCAAAAACAAGGTAGAAAGTGAGAACTAATTCCCAAAAGTTGTGCAGGCATTAACACTTGTGCGTGCATTCTCTCTCTCTCTCTCTCCCCCCCCACTCCAATAAATTATTTTTAAAAAGCAGTGCATCTACTAAACAGGAGATAACAATTATACATCCATGAATGAACTCTGCAATAAATTACAATTTATAGACTGATTCATTAACTCAGCAAATACTTATCAAAACGTCTGCCAGGAGGAGAGAAAATGAATTATTCCTAATTAACCCACTTTCTTTGCCTTTGGTGGTGTTAGGGAATCAAATCCATACCCTTGAACATGCTAGGCAAACACTATTCCACCTACAGTCCCAGCCTAACCTGTTTCTTTTTTTGTTTTGTGTTCCAGTTTTTCAGTTTTTTGTTGTTGTTGTTTGTTTGTATGTTTGTTTTTCCCAATCCGTGTAAAATCAAGGAATGCCAAAGGCAGAACATTGGCAATGGTTCTGTAGACAGGAAAAAAAATATTATGGGCAAAACTTTTATAAGTCATGTTATTTATTTGATATTGCACAGAACTTATAGACTGTATGCATTCATTGAATTATATGGCACAGTAGGTCGGTGAGGAAGGTGATAATTGGTCACATTTCAGTGATTCTCTTCATACCTTTCACCTCTGTGAAAAACAGTTCTCACAAGGCCCTGAACCACCACAGTTGGAGCTGTCCACACCAATCTGTTTTTGAATGAAAACGGCGACCATCTGGAAACCCCTAGAAATGAATGTTGTAGAGGGCCACATTGGCCAGGGAGTCCTACTAAGTACCCAAGGTTACATCATTCGGTGATTATTTAACAACTCAGGGGAATTTTTCTACATGATGTTATGTTTTCCTTCTGGCAGAAAAAAGGGAAAATAGCAGGCAGCCAAGCGCTTACATCACTTGAACTATGTCATTTCCATCCTGGAAATGTTTTTGTCCTGATCCCCCAGGTAGAAAAGTTAAGTGGCCTTCGTATGGGAGCTATTTTTAGCATCTGACTTCTTTTTTGAGCAATCCATTCAACGATCACCCGGTCTAGCATTCAGCTATAGTCACAGATCACACAGGAGTACATCATCAGAGAAGTCAAAGGAATTCCAGCGTTTTAGGACAGGAACTCAGCAAGTTCAGTGCTTAGCATTCTTGGGGAGCACACCCGTAAGTTCACTGTTCTGTCAAATGTATTTGCTGCAGGGATCCACTAAAAACCATCAGAAGCACAAACTGTAAAACAGCCATCACTTCCAAACAACCGAAGGCTTAGTGTTAAAGGAGCTCTTATCAGGAAGGCACACATAAATATCTACTGAGATACCCTTGCATTTTACACAAAAGGGAAGTGATACACAATGGTCATGTTTGGTGGAAGCCCTGCTCTATGGAAGAATAGAGCATAGTATTTAATGAGGCTCTGAAGGATCCAGGGGCTGGATGTAGGAAGGACAAGAGCCATTTTCTCATCTCGAGTCTGGTTGGCTGTTTGGGAAATAAAATAACAACCAGCTCAAGTCTGAGAGTTTGATGATGTTAAGTGACAATCAGGGAAGCGATGAGGGAGGGCTGGTTGGCTGAACAGTCTGTTGTGCAAGAGAGTGATGTTTGAAACTCTGAGACATTTTATGCTGGAATCGTTCACATAGTGGGCTTTACTCTTGAAGAAAAAGCATGTTTTCTTTATAAAGTGCAATACACCAACTGTGCAAAACTGGGTCGGTTCAAAGCATCTGAAATAAAAGTGACTTTTGGGGCTTTTCAGACAGGGTCTTTCACATGGTTCAGGCCGGCCTCAAACTCACTGTGTAGGTGAAGATTATCTTGAAGTCTTGATCCTCGTGCTTCTAGCTTCCAAGTACTGGACAGCACGGCTAGCCAAAGAGAACTGTGTGTGTGAAAAGTGAGTTCTCTGGCCCGTCTATCTTCACCAGGCATCACGTCAAATAACCATAGGTAGACTTTGGATGATCAGGCTTCGCCAAGGAAAAGGTAGCAGGATCTAAAATAGGCTTTTTACCCAGTGTTTGAGTCAGCTTCTAGGTCAACTACATATACAAGCATGGAGCACCTAGCATCTTGCTGGGTCCCAGGAAATGCAGATGGTTAAGATAAACCCTAACTCTGGAAACCCATGATGGGACTAACTGGAACTCAGTTTCTGGGGAAAACAGTACTTCTGAGGAAGCTTTCGGCAGTGACTCACAGCAGATAACACCATACACGAACACAGGAAAGAGCCAGGTAGGGTGGTGGGCACCAGTCTTCCCAGAGTGAAATCACCTCTAACTGGCAACTGCCATGTACCTAATGCCAAGCTACACAATTCATAAGTAGTCACTCATGCAACCTTGTACCAGTGGCAGAAGATAGGCATCCAGGTCTCAGTCAAGACTCCAAAGCAGGAGGCAGCAGAAACAGCTCAGCAGTTAAGTGTGAATATTGCTCTTCCCGAGGACCCAAGTTCAATTCCTAACACCCACATTAGGTGGCTCACAAACACCTTTAACTCCAGCTCCAGGGTACACAGGACACACACACAACACAAATGTGGCATATATACATACATATGATGAAAAATAAATCTAAACCTTTGGGGGAAAGACTCTGAAGAACAGCATTTTCTTTCTCTTTTTAAATTTCTGTTGTTTTAAAACAGGGTCTCATGTTTCCCAGGCTGGCCTCTAACTTACTATGCAGCCAAGGGATGACCTTGAACTTCTGATCCTCCTGCCTTAGGATGTCTGTCAGCATGCCTGACTTATGCATTTCTAGGAACTGAACCTTTCACCCACTTGTAACTACTTCAGAACCATGCTGGTGGGCAGAGCCCTGGGATGCACCCAGGGTGGGGTGCTGTGGTGATCATCCTGGCCCTCGCCTAGTCCCAGCCCTTGGAGAACATGCAGCCTAATGGTAGGGGCAGATGGAGACAAGAGAAGAAGCTAAAGGCATGGGAAGCTCATTGAGGGTGAATCTTCCATGAAGCATGGTGGCAGTCAATGCTCTAAGCGGAGGCCTGTGGGATGAGGTTGGATTCTGCTGACATTATCTTGTTTGTGGAGGAGTGGGAGAAGAATGCTCCCACCTCAAGGAAGATGAGGAAGAACCTGGCTTGTGACTGGTTCAAGAAATGCAAAGGGCTCCTGAGGTGAGGGCTCAAAATGAGGTTGTGGACAGAGGGCAGATGGAGTAGGACTTCTCAGAATAGGGCGCGTATCCCAAGCATCGAGAGGCAAGGGTGAGAAGAGAATCATAGAAATCTCAGGCTCAGATTTTCATTTTGACAGACTCAGTCCAAGTACACACTGCTACGTACAGACATTGACCGCTCCTCAGGCCCCTGTGCACAAAAATAATCTCTGACACTAAAGAAAACCATTCAGTCAGAGATAACAGCAGTATCTAGTCCCCTGCAGTTCTGTCATTCACTTTTATGGAATATATATTTATATGTGGTCTGGGGGGTTGCGGTGGGGTGTCTTTCTATATGCTGTGAATATGTGTGGCTCCCATTAGCTAATAAAGCTGTTTTGGCCTGTGGCAAGGCAGCTTAGAGGCAGGTGAGAAATCTAAGCAGAGATACGGAGAGAAGAAAAAAGAGTAGGGAGAGATGTCTAGCCGCTGCCCAAAGAGCAGCAAGATGCCAGCAGACAGGTAACGCCATGGCCACGTGGCAAAACATAGATTAATAGAAATGAGTTAATTTAAGATGAAAGAGCTAGCTAGCAAGAAACCTGCCATAGGCCATACAATTTGTAAATAATATTAAGCCTCTGAGTGATTATTTTATAGCAGCTGCAGGACCGCCAGGCTGGGTGGGACTGAAGAAACTTACCACTACAGGGGGAGAGATGACTCAGTAGTTAAAGGTGCTTGGTACCAATCCGGACAGCCTCAGTTTGAGCCCCAGAACCCATTCCCGTAAAATTGTCCTTTGACCATCACATTATGGCATGCATGTGCATACATGCAAGCTTGCACATGTGCATGCACATGCACACACACCCCACATAAATGTTTTGAAAAGTTATATTTAAAAAGGGAAAAAAATCTCCAGGGAGTGGCAGTGCATACCTTTAATCCTAGCACTCGGGAGGCAGAGGCAGGTGAATATCTGAGTTTGAGGCTAGCCTGGCCTACAGAGTGAGCTCCAGGATGACCAGGGCTACATAGAGAAACCCTGTCTTGAAAAACCAACCCCCACCAAAAGAAGGAAAAAGATGGATTATTCTGAGGTGACATCTGTAGTCTACGTATTCAGTGATTTGAGACAAGCATTTTAAAAAGCATAGTTTTCAATAATACTTAACTTAGTCCTGGGTTACTGGACTCTACTGTGTGTCACATGTGCATGCAAGGATGTCTGTCAGCACCTCAAGTTATTTCCTCATGGCAAATTATGGGAGAATGACTGAAGCAATGGATGAAATGCTCTTTATTCACACTGCCATGATGTTTCTACAATGGTACTACTCATGAGTTATATCTTTGTTTTGTGTTTGGACAAAGTCTCATGTAGCCAAGGCTGGCCTCAAACTTGCTACATGAACTTCTGATCCTCCTGCGTCTAGCTCTACAGTGCTGGAAGGCCTAAGACACCATGTCCGATTCATGTGGTGGCAGAGATGGGACCCAGGGCTTTGTGACCACTGGGTAGGCATGCTATCAACTAAGTTACATTCTCTAGCCCATCAGTGGGTTAAACAAGTAAGCTCAGTCAGTGCTGGTGGTCTCATTTCCACTGTAAGAACTTCTGGAAGTCTGAAGTGGCCAGGCCACGCGAGGTATAAACACAAATGCCTATCTCCCTACAGCTCCACCTCTCTTGGCAATTAATGTTAAAAGAACAAACAAACAAACAAAAAACCCCAAACTCTGCCAGTTCATGATTTTATTATTCTAACAGTCTGCTTTTTTTCATGTCTACTGTTCTTTATTCTTTGGCGAATTACTTAGTTTAATTAAGGTTCAAGGCAGGGTAGAAAGCTGGTGCTCATATTGGGCATTACTGCTGTTGTGATGCTAGTGTCGACTTTCTCTTGGCATGGTTACGGTGACTCCACTGGGGCCTCGTTTTAACATAAGAAATCAATTTCCATCACCTCACAGCCTCCATGTCTGAAGTTCCTCTGTCCTTTGACGGTGAACTCTCAGGTGAGCTATGAAAACGTCATCAACTGTGACACAGTTTGCAAACTCAGCACTGCTAATAACCAGCTCTGTCGACAGCTGCAAACACGGTTGGCACTCGGGGCCTGATGCCGCAGCAGACATGACAGGAAGGAGACGAAACAGGCCCCCACAGCTGGTCTTTAGAAATGGTAGTCCAAGACAGATAATACGAGCCTGGACAGACCTGAAGGACTGCATAAAACAAAACAGGTGGGCATGGAGAAGCGATCAATAAAGTATTGATGTGCAGGCATCGGTAAGAGTACAATGTTCAGGGCAGAGCTTGCTGCTCCACAGACTGTTCAGAAACCATTGCTTGGATGCTGGAGGTGGTGCAGTTTATCTGGTTCACCAGGTTCTTGAGCAGCTCACACAACAGGGTGAGATAAGCCATAAATGTGGACTCAGAAGGAGAGACTGGAGCAAGGAAAGGCACACAGCTCGGGCAGTCAAGGCACCTATGCATCTGATGGGTGGACAGGCTCTCCCCTAAATTGAAAACCATGAATTAACACAGAAAACTGTCTTTCCTTACTCATCATGGCATCAAGTGTGTAGCAGCTACCCGGCATTTGAGGTATTCAATGAACACTGCCGATTATGTAATAAAAAAATGTATGCAAAGGCGTCTTTTTGTGAATGGGAAAGACAGCTATGCTTGCATCTGTTTCACAAACTAACCCCAGCACTCAGCAAGGCACCTACCACACTATGAATCTGAAAGCATTTTCTGGGAACGGCCAAGGTTTCTTCTAGAGTCAACTTTCCAGGCCTACAACCTGTGTGAAAGAGGCTGCAAACTGGTACCTTCCCCTCCTGGCTTCTGATGTCAGATCTGCTGTGACCATCCAGGTGCTGTCCTCAGGTCACACTCTTAAGAGCATCCCTCTAGAGGCCAACTCTTTTTACAATTAATTTTTACTATTTTTAATTATGTGTATATGCGGGGGAATATTACGCAGGTGCAGGTGCCCATGGAAGCCAAAGGTTTTGGATTTCCCGGAGCTACAATACAGGTAGTTTTGAGCCACTTGAAGAGGGTGCTGGGAGCCAAACTTTATTCCCCTGCAAGAGCAGGGCGTGCTCTTAACTGCTGAGTCATCTCTCCAGTTCTCAGACCCCAACTCTTTCTCTTCTAATCATTACAAGCAAAAGGCTCAAATCATGGTTTTAACCTCAGAAAACTGTACAAATTGCTCTCTAATACAAGGCTTCCGCCGGGGCCATGACCCAGCTGTAGGCAGGGAATTACAGACCCCACACACAAGGATGGCATCTAGCTATGTTCAAATCTGAGTTATTCAGAAGAAGGGAGGTCTGAGTCTGTCTTCTTGAATCTCTAGGTCCCTGTTGGTAAAGCTGAGAATTCGTGGGGGCTGTCTAAAGTAACACCACCCTCATTCTGATACTGTTAACAAGTTACTACTTGTTAATTTTCCCCAGGTCCTTCAAGGGTCAGAGTGGCAGTCCACAGGTATCCCTCATACCACAGTTGGAGTAACTTCTGCATTCGCTTTGATTTTTTTTCAAAGCAGTTTTAGTCCTTGGTTTCTACAAGACTGGTTATAGGGTTCTGTGGATATTAAAATCTGAGGCTTCTCAAGTCCCCTGTATAAAATGGTACAGTAATTGCATAGAATCTACACACACTTTCCTGAGTATTTTAAATCATGTCTGCATTACTCATAATACAATATAAATGCCATGTTAACAGTGGTTAGACTGTATTTCTTCGGGAATGATGACAAGAAACATCTGTACATGTTCACTACAGATGAAACTTCTTTCTAAACATTTTCAATCTGCAGTTGGTTAAGCCCATGGGTGTGGATGGAACTTATGAGTCTAAAGGGCCCTCTGGGGTCAGTGAGATGATTTAGTGGGTAAAGGCACTTGCTGCCAAGCCTGAGAACATAAGTTCCATCCCCAGAAGGTAGAAGGAAAGACAGATTCCCATGGACTGCCCTCGGGCCTATAGATGTGCCACACATACAAATTAATTAGTGCAAATAAATAAATAAATAAATAAATAAATAAATACAATTTTATACATAAAGGGCCCCCTGTATTTTACCAGATTAATTATGCTTGAAAAGATAGCTCACTGAATAATGTCTACCAGTACTGTATTTCAGACATCTTGTGAGCTTCCCAGGCGTTGGTAGGCTTAATAGACAACTAAATACCACTTATTCACATTTTTTTCTCTTCCAGGGACAAAAGGGTATTGCAGGCACCAACCAAGTTTTGGATCACGTAAGATGCATGTCATCCATCAGATTCCTGTGGGAAGCAGGACAAGCAAGTGGAAGAAAACAGTCTACCGTTTCTTTCCCTAGTACAGCCCTTGACGTTCTGAGTTCTATCTGTGGGAGCCCTCAGTGTCTCCAGTGGGAGCCCTCGTGAGTGGTTTAAAAAGCAGGGTCTGTTTGTGATCCCTCAGGACACTGGGCCATTTTCTGGTCAAAATGAAGTCTAGACAACTGGCTGAGTGATTAAGACAACTCCACCCTGGACCCCAAACTTCCATCAGTCTTCGGACTCACCCTCTTTCTTTCATTAAAAAGCAACTAACCAAAGAGACACTTCTCCTTTTCTCCCCCTTTTCTAAGATCTGTCAACTTCCTCTTCTACTGACCTGGTGGTTAGGCTCTGGTCCTAAAAGTCTTTCTCCACAGCAGCCACCCAGGCTCTTTAGTACGTACGTGAGGCAACAGCTAGTCCCTGCCCTCTGCATACCACCTCTCACTTGTGTGTGACAGCACCCAGCGGGGATGGAGGGCAATCACTGGTCCAGGGGATGAAGGGGAGATGTCCTCTAGAGGATGAAGGGCAGACAGCCTTCCAGGAGAGGAGGATAGATGTTTGTTCAGAGATGTAAGACAGATGGCCAACCCAGAGCAGGCAGCTGGGCACCCGCCACCTTCCAGAGCCAGCACTAAGTCCCCCACTGCCACACACAGATACACAGCCTTTGTTCCTGGGACCCCTTCCACCCAGAGCCTAAAGAAAAGTGCTTCACACCCCTGCTTAGCTAGATTAAACAAAGCACAGAATCTCCTCCGTTCCACAGGCTCTGAACTACCAAAATGATCTTTTCCTTACACACAGAATAAACAAACTACCTTATAACAATAAGATAATGTATCTTTCCATCTGAACCGGGTAATGCTGGTGTTCTGGGACTAGAACTGCTTAGTAGGGAAATGGCCCTAAAAATCTCTCTCTCCATCTTCGTTATTTAGAATTCACCCCAAGAACTTCCCATTTTCAATTCAAGTCTCAAACAGTTGAGATTTGGAAATACTTCACTTTTAAGAAAGGGGGAGGAGGAGGGAGAGAGAAAGAGAAAGTGTGTATATTTAGATTTTATTGAATTAAGGATTCTTTTATGCCAACAAAGTAAACTTAAAGTTACGACAAAGGAAATAATGAAAACGGTCAAAATTTTTCATGCTTAAATCCTGAACTTGGATCATTCACAGAGACAATTCTTGGAGTCAGAATGATTTTTAAAACAAAATGTTTAGGCTTTTGGTTGTTAAAGATAGACCTGAGAATCACACGAGAAACTTAACTGGAGAACTACCTTTCTTAGCTGTCCCTGTAACTATGCAACATGGGAGCTAAGAGCTAGACTGCTAGAAGGAGTTATGGTTTGTCGTAGACAATCCCAAATCCAGCTATCTTTTACAGGAAATAGTTTCTTTCCCTGAGTCACTGCGGTTTTAACTCCTCACACCCCTAGAATGAACTGTCTTACCAAAGAAATTATCATTATAAAACAAAACTAAACTAAAAAACTGATCCCCTTGCATGGACACAATAAAAACTATCACCCCAACCAGTCAAGGCCCAAGCCTGCCTGCTGAAGTGGCTTCACCATTCTGACACCTTTGGCTGTTGAGTCATAAGACTCCCTAGGGAAGAGGTTCTTTAAATTACCAAATTACATAATTGTTCTTCCGAAGTCCCAAATGTTCTTTTGTGGTTTAAGATAAACTAGCGTTTGGCGATTCTTCCTGCAAATGAATTACCTTTTGTAACCAAGGCTCCAGGAAAATTAACTCCTCGGTTAGTTTTCCAACCTCCATGTTGGGGTTATATCATTCAGAGATAGAGATAATTTATAAAAGAGGCAGAGACCACTTTCTATTTTTTAGATGCTGTCGTTGCCATACACACAATATCATCATCATCATCATCATCATCATCATCATCATCACCATCTCCTCTTTGATGTTAGAAAGGCATTCTGTATTATGTCAGTTGCCTTTTTACTACTAATGTATCGCACCAAAGGCTTTCAATTAACTATTGAAGGCAATTTCAGAATCTGGAAAACAAGAACCTGTCAGGTAGTTTCCTCCCATCAGTGTCAGAGCTTCCTGACTCCAAGTTGCCTTCTGATTCTCCTGGAAAGCTGTTTAAACCTTGCCTGAGATGAGCTGAAATTCAAGAGAACACGACATGCTCTCTGAAGACCGTTGGTTTACTAAGAGGGACAAAGTAGGTGAATTGAACATGTGGTGGTTGTATGGCATAACACTTCATGGCTAGAATTCTACAAAGCAAGGGAGTGTTCAAAGACCTCTCTTGATTTCGTCCTCTCCATTTGCTATGAGAATCCCCCTTCTCATGGGAACCTGAAGCTCTGGGCATAAAGCTGTCACTGGAACCATGTTGATCTGTTACCATGGAGATCACTCTGGTAACATACAAACCTTCCACTAGTCCTGACAATCAAGTGCCTCACTCTGACTCCCAGAAGGATTTCTCGGCCCCCACTCTCACCAGTTTAAAGTTCATTTCTGCTGGGATTTTGCTTCCAAATGTTTGGAGTTTGGCTTTTAAATGTCATTAAAAGTCTGAGGACTCAGAGACAAAGACGGGGGTGCCGAAAGGTATCTCAAGATTTTAAAGCAACGAAGTTCACATATGACAATTATTCCCTAGGTTTGAGTTATGGACTAGGTTATGGAATTACTGGACGAAGAGCCAAAAGTAAAACATGGAGTGGGGTGCCATGGTAGTATAGCTTACTACTTACTGATCATCTGAAACACAGTGCCTGCACAGCATCCAGTCTATGACTGTTCGCTGTGAAATGCTAAAGCATTACTCATGTTAATCTCTACAAGTCCCCACGTTTCCAGAAACGGGAATTCCTATATGTGGCAATGCTGTCTAGTCAGTCTGTAGAGGAAGACCCAAATGAAGGTGTTAATGCTGGTCGTGACTACAGCTTGTCAGGACCACCCTGGGTCTGAGGCAAGCTCACTGGTTCATCCATGAAGGTGAAACACAGCACTTAGTTATTCTTGATTTATGAGGCTGCACAGGTGTTCTTTTGGGAAACAGAGGCTAGAGGATCACAGGTTTGGAGGCCAGAATGGGCTAGATGAAGAGTTCATGGTCAGGACAGGCAACCTAGTAAGGCTCTAGCTCAAAACAAACAAATCAAGAGCATCAAATGAAGCTACATTTTACACAGGACCTTGATGCCTTGCTGGAAGATCTACGTTAATTTCCCTTAAGCCTTGAGGTTATTAAAGACAAGTAGAGGAGGAGAAGCAGAAAGGGCTACTGTCTGGAAGACATGTGTCACTGGGTTGGTGGAACTAGCAAGGGCCTCCTGTTGGGCATTCTGAGTCATGAAGGGAAGGCTGGAGCTGACAGGGTCAGGTTCTGAATGCCCAGGCTTCAGGATGGGCCTGCACCACACAAAACTGTAATATTCTCTGGCTTCCTTTATAAAGGATGGGTACAGACAACTCCAGCATACAGGGCTTGAGGTGAACAAAGAAGGCGAAACTTCCTATGTTGAGCTCCCAAACATGAAACGCAGGCCACTTCCTGCATCTGGGCCATCTGGGGTCTGAAGGGTGCAAAGAAACTGTTAGACAAAAGGGAAGGCATGGCCAACTCTGGTTTCCAAGGCTTGGTAGTCTGCCTGGGGACCACAAGGTCCAGGGGAGAGGCTGCTTGCTCACTAGCACTAGAGTTGGGGGAGCAGGGACCAGCAGACACAATGCAGACTCACTGACTGGCAATTTCCCTGCTTTCTTCCTCTTCCCTTCCTTCTTTATCGAAAGGAAAGGCTACTGAGTTCATTCACCTGCCAGTCACCTTGCTCCCTTTGGCAGCTCTTCTGAGACTCCTGGTACCACAGTCCTCCTAACATTTCCTCCCCTGCCTCAGAGCACCAGCTAAGAAAAGTATCCCTGCAATCCAATAACTGGGGTTCAGGAAAACAGTCCCCATTTCTCCACACTCCACAAGGCTCTGCCTTCTCACCCCCAAAACAAAATACACAATCTCTTTTAAAGCCCCTCCCCTCAGCCACTTCCTCACCAGGGGAGCAAAGCAGCAAATTAGCATGTAGATTAGTTATAGAATTTCACTGACATCACCCCACCCCATTCTTAAGACCAAATGGGGAATATACAGTAATGAGGGAGAGGAATTTTTTATAAGACCCTATTGGCTGCTAAAAGGCCTATGAAAAATTAAAGTGAGAAATTAAATTTCTGAGCAGGAGAAATGGCAGCATTTCTTCCCTTCCTATGAACTCGCAATGATACCCACATAGTACCTCACTACACAGGCCAAACACTAACACCGATGTGAATCTTTAATAGTTAGACGCCACTGAAGTCATGCTTTTCCCCTCAGACTTTCTCCTGGATGTCACCCATATAAGTGACTTAGAAAGAAAAACTGTTCTTGATTGAAAAATAGTTTGGAAAATATATATCTCCCGAGGGAGAATTAGCAATGAGAACAAAGAGGAAAAATTAATTCAGAGTGTGTAAGTAGCAAGTTATAAAATATTAGAAAGATACCAACAGACAAAAAGCTTATTTATATAGAGAACAGTGAATAAAATCAAACACAGGATGGAGAACAAATGTCCAGAGCCAGGGGTTGTGGCTCCTGGGAGACTCAGACAGGAGAACCGCTGTTGGGTTTGAGATCAGCATACACAATGAGACCTTGTTTCAGAAACAGCAAATGTACAGTGATAACACTGAAGTACTGCTATTTAATTAATAAGTCTGATGTTTCACAGAAAAATAAAAATACACATTTACTTAATTAATAATCTGATGTTTTATGGGAAAATAAAAATGCATTTTCTGTAATTGCCACTCTCCTGCACACAGGAGGTGCTCAGTGCACATTATCTACGTTTTTGCTTTCTTAGATGCCTCTAGCCTTAGCATTGAGCATGTGGTTCAACAATAACAGGAACAATACAGATGAGATGCCCTCAAGGGATAAAGTCTTCAGAGAAAACAGACACTTTCAATTCTGCCTCTACCATCATCAGCTTCTGGCTCCACATGGGGCCACAGTTCCAAGTACTGTGTGTCACCATAAGCTCAGTATTAAGGACTTTGTGTGTGTGCACGGGAACCCATGCACTCATGTGGGTTTACATGTACATATATGGAGGCCAAAGGTCAGCCTCAAGTATCATTCCTCAGGGGCCATCCACTTTCTTTTTTCAACATGCAGCTCTCACTGGCCTGCTGTGGGATGGTCTGTATGTCAAATTGCTCTGATTGGTCAATAAATAAAACACTGATTGGCCAGTGGCCAGGCAGGAAGTATAGAGGGGACAAGCAGAGAAGAGAATTGTGGGAAGTGGAAGGCTGAGGAGGGAGACACTGCCAGCCGCCGCCATGACAAGCAGCATGTGAAGATGCCAGTAAGCCACAAGCCATGTGGCAAGGTATAGATTAATAGAAATGGATTAATTTAAGATGTAAGAACTAGACAGCTAGAAGCCTGAGTCATTAGGCCAAACAGTTTAAATAATATAAGCGTCTGTGTGTTTATTTTATAAGTGGACTGTCGGACTGCCAGGGCTTGGTGGGACCCAGAGAAAAAACTCCAGCTACACTGGCCTGGCATTTGCTGATAAAAGTAAGTAAGGATGGATGGTCACTGAGACCCAGGAACCTGCCTGTCTCTACCTCTCCGGCACTGGGATTACAGGCATGCACTGCCAATCCCGGCTTTTTCATGTGTAATCTGGGGACAAAAATCAAGTCCTGATGCTTGTGTGGCAAACACATGATTGACTCAACTAACTTCCCATGTCTGTGTCTGTGAAGTGATGGCAGGGTCACATATCCATCAGGCTTGTTGAGAGTAAAACCGAGGCACCTCATTACAGCTCTAGTTAACACACACTACACCCTGTAAACCCCACCTTTATACACAAAATCAAACTCTTTGGCATCTCAATTTCCTTAGGTTAAAATGAGTGCTCAGAAGATTTTGATGCAATATTTGTTAACATTCCTCCCTAAAAAAGACAGAATACGGGAGGCAGGATGGTATAGCAGCCCGAGTGTTACACAACATAAAATCAAATGGGCTGACCACCAATACTGGATCCTATCTTTCAAGTTCCTTTGAACAAGAGTATCCAGGAAGGGCAGCTTTAAATGAACAACCATTTAGAAATAAATGTCCCAGTGTCCTGTGAGAAAAACCAGGGCCTCAAGATAAGTCCTCTTGAGGAAAACTACCAAGTTCAACCATGGTCCCCATTATTTCCATGTCAATACCATCAGAACCCCCCAGTAAAAAAATCACTACAGCTGATATGTCTGCAAAGCACATTTTTCCTGCTTACCTCACACATACTAACAAAATCTTTCTTGCTTTTTGAGGCAAGTTTCTCCATCTGAGATGCTATTGTTATACAGGGCACATGTCTTCCTGACTCCTTAGAATAGAAATTATAAACAAGTGAAAAAGGCAGGGCCTGTGGCTAGAGAGATGGCTAGTGGTTAAGAGTCCTTACTGATCTAACAGAGGATCTGAGCTCAGCACCCACATCAAACAGCCCACACCCACATTAGGTGGCTGCCTTTAACTCCAGCTCTAGGAGGATTTGGACATGTTACACACACACACACACACACACACACACACACACACACACACACACACACAGTTAAGTCTTTGTTAAAAAGCAGGACCCTTCAAAAGGGATTATACTCTGTGAGCTTTACAAAGAGGTGGCTTAGGTTCAGAGTCTGACATCCTCTGGTATTGGAGATGAGCAACTGAGGCTCACATGGCTAAATAAAACTGAGTGACAGCCAGGATTGGACTCCAGCCTTCTGTCCCCAAGTCCAATGCTTTTTGTGCTACACCACACAGCCATCTGAAATGTCTAACTTAGTTATTCTTCTCCACCAGGCCCAGCTGGGCTGTATAGAAAGAAAATCTCTAAAAAATATTTGCCAAGTTGATCTGTAAATATAATTCTACTATCTCAGACTAATATTGTGTCTCAACCCCAAAAGAGCTCACTGGTGGACTAATGAAAAACTGCATTAAGAGTTAGAGATGTTTACAAAGTATGTTTGACATCACAGCCTGATTTCTATGTAAGAATGAAGAAAAGTTATCACTGCACTCATTGTAGGGACAAGGGAACTGAGGCCCAGAGGTTAAGGGACTTGGTTACAGCGCTGACTGAATAGTGCCAGAACTGACAATTTTAGTAGTTGATTTCCAAAGCCTGTACCTATTTGATCCTATTGACCCAAGTCTAATTAATAATGGCTGTAATTTGTTATATTAGGAGGAGAAGGAGGAGGAAGAGAAGGAAAGGAAAGGAGAGAGAGAGAGAGAGAGAGGGAGAGGGAGAGGAAGAGGGGGAGGGAGAGGGAGGGAGGGAGAGAGAGAGAGAGAGAGAGAGAGAGAGAGAGAGAGAGAGAGAGAGAATAAACCTAGGATGTAGGGTGTAGCACAGTGGAAGAGTACTTGCCCAGGATGCACACCCCACCCCTAACAATAGAGGAAGGGGAAAGAAACTGTGTCCATAGGACACCTTATTAGGTATGGTGGTGCACACCTATCACCCTAGCACTCAGGAGGTAGTGGCAGGAGGATTACATCAAATGAGAGGCCTGGTCTATGTCAGTGCCAGGACTACACATCCAGACCCTGTCTCAAAAACATGAGCAACTGCAACAAAGGGTATCTTCATCTCAATGCACAAAACAAAAACAAAACCCCACTACGCTGGCTGACTGAACTGCAGAAAATTACATGCTCAGCACAAGATCATCATCTGCCCAGTGCAGAGATAGCTCTATTTTCTTGAACAAAGCCTGCTTCAGCCAGCTCTGAAATAAGAATAGCAGTTACATGTACTGCCTACAAGATTTTAAGGGCCAGCCAGAGGAAATGGCTGAAGCCATCCTCCCTCATTGCTTTATGTCAAAAGAAGGACAGAGGCCATTTCAAAGTCTGGGCGGCCTGGGGTTGCACCATAACCTACAAGGAGGCTCCAAGGACACCAAGGATGGGTGAAGCCATAAGGAAAGGTGACAGGAGGCAGGAAGGATGCCCTGGGCCTCCCTGAGGCTGCTCCAAGCCTGTTAAAGACAGGGATGGTGGTAGCTAGTGGTGGGGGGGTGGGAGGAAGGGAGTATGTGGGAGGCTGTGAAGGAAGGTGTGGGGGGGACAGATAGAACGCAGCCTATAGAAACCTGTCAGGATGGGATTTATTTTTGTTCTATGAGGGAGTATAATAGGGCTTTGCCTGCACTCTCAATAGCTGTTTTGAAGTGAACCCGGCTGGTATGTCTTTAATTTGTCATTTCATTATGAAACTGTTTCCCTTCCAAGAAGCCTTCAAGTCAGGAAGCTCTGTCTGCCCACACAGGAAATTCCTTTGCTTCAACTTCCCCAAAAAGGAAATTTCCCTCAGAAGTGAGCCCAGCATATGCCTTTGAACAGGGCTGTTTCAAGAAACTTTGGCAGCCGAGTCCCAAAAACACCCCTGGCTTTCTGCTGCTGCCGGGACCCAGGGATAAACAGTTGATCCCTGGGCCAGTGGGTGGGGACCCCACCAAAGCTCCCATTCTCTGGCCCCCTCGTCCTCTATTGCTGCCTATGAGATATGAAGAGCTTAAATCTGCCAGGAGAGACTGTAGTACCTGTCATCCACATCCATATATATGACAGATAGACCCCCCCCCCCACACACACACACCACATACAGGCATCCCAAGGTAGTATCATCAGCATAATCACTTACGGCTCACACATAAGACTTTCGATTTCTGCCAGAAAGAGAACAGTATTTCAACTGATTATGGCACACAAAAACAAAACAGCAAGGGACAGACCCTCCACCATGTCTATTACCCAAGAACCCTCTGCTCCGGGTGATGGGATTTTCCACACAACTTTTCCCAGTGAGGATTCTAAGTAAAACATGGAGGGGGGAAGTCTTTCCAACCACAGCCCTATAAGAATTAATCTCTCAGACATCTTGAGAATAGCTAAGTGGTGAGAATCCAGAGCAGCTGTGCTACAGTGAATTTTATGAAGCTTCTGAGCAGAGAAGCTGCCAAACTTGCATTTAAGTTTTTAATTTTCCATTTCAAATCACTTTATTTAAAAAAAAAAAAAAGCTGTGCAAAGGACTGATCTATCTAAAGCAAAGAAGGAAGAGACAGCATTGAACCTCAAACTGTGTATGAGGCAGTGGCCAGAGACGTAGACAGATGAGGAGTTAAGGCAGCCCTGGATTTTCACCCTGCAATTAGAGGGTACTAGAGCAGCAGCATGCTCAGGGCTGATCTTATTACACCATTCATGTGCCAGGGCTCTGAAGGGATAGTATTTACCAGGAAACAGAGCAGTATTTAAGAGACTGAAGAGAATCATAAAGCTCACTAAAATCTCAATATATGAAGCTTGAGGTTTGGACTTGTGGTAGATGTTTGCTGTGGGGTGGTTTTAAAATGTTTACTTTGGTGAGTTATCCTATTTTTCTAAAATTTATGAAGTCTTAACCACAGTTGAGTCTCCGAGGGGAATGTGACATTGTTTTTCATTCCTTTCATCAAGAAAATAGGGCTTTGGTTTACAATGGGAAGAAAGATATAAAGAGTCTGAGGGGCCCACTGGACTGCCTACCAGCTCTGTGAGTGACTCTGGCCGAATTCCTTAACCTCTTTAAACTGGACGTTTCATCAGTAAAATGAGGATAATGGAAATCAGTTCACAGGGCTGTCAAAAGGACTCGGTGATATAATCCATGTTCAAAGTGTCTACAGTCAGCACTCAATAAGTAGAAGTCATTAGTCAATGTGAAGTGCTACAGAGGATTGTTCCCCCAAATTCCATATCCTGAATCCTCACTACACAGTTACCCTGGTAAGGTTAAGATTTCCCTGACCCCTTCACTGAGATTTGAATTCACTTGTGAGAATTTATACCAGCAGATTTGCTACTTCTGTCAAGGAACCACAAAGGGCTAGAATCCCCAAGATGACGTGCCTTCAGGATGCTCAACTTGTCTGGCTTAGATCAAGGCTGGCAGTATCTAGAGGTAACACCTGTGCATGGTCAGCAGCAGACTGACTACTCTTCTTAGCCCCAGGGCTTCCGGGTTACAATATTTTTGTCTTAATCAATCAAGGGACCTGGATTTTCTTTTTCTTCATATGTTTGTCTCCTCCATGGAGAAAAACAGTCTGAGCAAAATTACAGGTTATTTCCAACTTGATCACCTCCCTTGGCCTTCCGTGTTAGCTATGGATGCCTCTGATGCAAGAGAATTGAGAGATTTAATAAACTAATTTCCAGGAAGCTGGGACTTGAGTTACTCGCCACGGCCACCCAAGGCACTGTCTACATCCCTTTTTAAAAATGGGGCTAGAAGGATTGCTCAGCAGTTAGAGCACTTTCTGTTCTTACAGTCGTCCCCCAGCCCCCAAGTGACATTTAGTTTGCAGCACCCACATGGTGGCTCACAACCATCCCTAGGCATGTATGTGATGCACATATATACATCCATGCAGGAAAAACACTGATATACATAAAATAAAATTAATCTTTTTTAAAAAAGTGCTTTAATGGAACCAGGTGGAAACACGCCTGGCACAAAAGAAATGTCTTCCAAAGGTGGAAATGCAGGCACTAGTTCATCATGGCCAGACATTTATACCCAAGGCACTCTAAATCATTTCAACTGGGTGACCAGAATCCCTGCTTTGGCAGAACACTGGCCCCGTTCACAGATAACTACAAGCCCTCTGTCCTCGGTGCCGCGTCAGGCACTTGTGAATCGGAACATTCCTTCAGCAAACAAAGACGCCAATAAGCAGACAGTGACAGAGCTCTAGGTACAGTGTCAGGGTCACAATACTCCACTGTATCCTTCATGTTCCTTCCTCATAACATGGGGGCGGTATAAATCATCGCAGGGGTTTCTGAGACGTAGATATCTGGAGTAACCACTGACATAATCCCAAAGACACACCACATACACAAGCATGCACATGCATGCAAGTTTATCTGAGGTAAAAATGTTCTCTGCCTAGGAATCAAAAGAAAATCTTCTTTTATAAGGTCCAAAAATACAGTTGGTAAACAACTAATCTGTTTAATTTTTGTTGGTCTCAAGTTCCAGTCAGCATGTGATCAGAGCATTCAAGTAGTTTGGCGGTCTGATCCCTCTGTCTACCTCCTGAGTGCTGGGATGAGGGGCATGCATTACCATGCCTGGTTCATCCAGTGTAAGGGATCGAACTCAGGGCTTCATGCACACTAAGCAAGCACTTTATCAACTGAGCTACACTCCCAGCTCCCAAGTAGAGTCTGAAAAGAACATTCATAAGCCCACAGTCTCAAGCGAGGAGAACATCTCAGGGGATTTCTACTCTTGTGATCTTAAAAATTCCTTTAAATGAAACTCCAGATACTTGGATGAATGAATATTTATACCACAGCCAAGATTTAAGGTCAGTGAGAGGCTCACACAGAATGCATCTTGGAGATTCTGTGTGGTGGCCTCACCACCAGCTTGCATGAAGAGCAAATGGAATTCTAGGTGGGATCTCAGCATTTCCAAATGAAAAAGAAAGGGCAGGGTTTTCTCCCCACTCTGTCTACATCCAGTAGGAAAATGCCCCCACAGCCAGAAGAATCCCCCAATCCTCCAGAGAAATGGATATGTAAATTCAGTGCCCCTTCTGAAATAAGATTCACTGGGAGCGGGACAGAGATTCTATCTCAAGAGGGTCAGCACCAAGTCCTACGTTCGTCTGTACTTCCTTCCTGGAGTCTCTGGTGCTGGTGACTCACTAGCTACAAAGGAAGACAGAACAAAATCCTCTTATCAGTTTTGTTCACAAATCACAGTGCTCTGGGCAATCTCTTTCTTCCTAATCTTATATCCCCCTTGGACAGCCCGTGGCAACTCAGGGATGATTCAAGGAACTGGTTCAGATCCTCCGTTTAGAAATAGTTTCTCGGGTGTGAGTTTTCATGCCCAGGGGACGGTCTGAGTGTCACAGATTCTCTGCAGCGGAGGCAGATGGAAATGTACTTTAAAGCTCAGCATCAAAGTCTTCACTTTAGAAGCTGAAAGCCTTCAACCCTTTGCCAGCTCGGCCTTTTTTCGCCATAATTAATTAATGCAGTATTAATTGTGCATGTGTTATGAGGCTGGCTGAAGGAGGATCATGAGGACTCTGTGTTGGTCACTGGCTCTGTAAAGCCCAAACCCAAGCGGACAGCATCCAGAGGGAGGAAGACACAGACCACAACAAAAATGAACACGCCCTGAGTCATGAGGGGATTCCCACAAATCACACAGTTGGGATCAAGCAGTTACCAGAAGCTGCACCTGTATGTAATGCACTGGGCGAAGGGCCAGCTCACAGGCAATTCTTAGGTCATAAGGGGGGAGCGGTGTGGGGAGAGAGAACAGAGGAGCAGGCCTGAGACTGGGCTGCATCGTCCTGGACCGGCATAAGGAAGCACAGCAGAGGCAATGGAGAATCCCTGCAAGGCACCCAAGCGGGCACCACTTTCCATCTCATAAAACATTACCTTGTCTCAATCACAGGCATCCCAGAGAAACATCCAGCAGAGCCAGACTCTAGATTTCCATATTTCCTTGCAGGAGAGCATCCTCACACAGCAGTCACAGCACAAGCAGAGGACAATCTCCTGCATCATCGAAATACTACCATCTGCACCAAAATTGGAGGCTGAGCACTGGAAATCCAATGAATGAACACCATACGTGGTGTCTGTAGACAATGCTTGGCAGTTGAGAAGCTCTGTGCTTCTCTGAAGTCAGAATAATATAAGATGTGTGAGTCAGGAAGAAACTTGGGAATCATGGACTCAACCTCCTTCATTTTACAGATAAACTATTTCCCAGGAGAAGGTACAAACTGTGTCAGGGATGATCCTGCACCATAGCCAAATGAGGCCAGAAGCCCAGAGAACTGACTGGGAGAGCAACAGCCCTAGGGGTCACTGTACAACGTCCTGGAACATGGAGAAATTGAGGCACCAGCACACCAGGTGATGTTCTGAAGCACGTCAGCCGAACACGGACTACAAGAAAGTTCGGTGTCATGGTTTGTAAATTCAGTGTTACAATCAGCATTCAAGCGCATCGCCTTTACAGGTGCTCAGCAGTAACGTGAAGCGGAGTGGTTTCTTTTTAAAAGGTGGAAAACTCGTGCAATGGGAACCTCTGTTGGCTTCATTAAATTTTTGTTTCTAACATTCTAAAATTTATACTTGAAAAAAAAAATGTGTGGCAGATAACAGTATACCCACAGGATTGGATCTGCAAATTTATCTGCTTCTAAGTTCAAGAGATTATTTGGTTTGTATCTCTGATTTTATCCCCCTGGGTTTTCTTGTCAGTTGTTTATACCAATCTTGCTTGATTTTTTTTTCCCTTCAAAAAGAGAAACAAGGAGAGCTTTGATTTTTCTCCTTCTAACCAACAGCTAGAATGAAATAACTAATTAGTTCCTAACACATTTGAGATGTGGGATGATGAAGTGAGGAAAGTCTGGTCTTGGGACAAGATGTAGAGTCAGGTCATGAGTCCTCTATCTTCTCTGTGTCCTTGGGGACACAATGTGCCACATTTGGGCTGTAAACGCACGTGTGATTATTCAGACTAACTTAGAGGTTCCTGGCACACAGAAGTGCTCTACATATAGCAATGGCTATTAGTACTCACTGCACATGGCACTGCCACCCAGCCCCTGGACTAGTGTTCAGAACTTAGATATAGGTGACCTTGGAATGATCATGACAAAACAGCAACAAAAAAAAAATGAAATAACAAACAAAAATTTAAAATGGTACTTGAGATCTAGGCGTAATGGCATTTGCCTGTAATCCCAGTACTTGGTGGGCAGAGGGAGGAAGATTCTAAGTTCAAAGTCATCCTCAGCTACATGAGTTCAAGGTCAGCCTGTGCTACAGAAGACCCTGTTCCAAAAAAACAAAGTATCATTTAATACCCCTCAATACTTGTTCCACAAGCATTTTAAAAAGCAAAACAATTGTTAAATCTCTCCTTATAAACCTTCACCCTCCTCAGCAAACGGCATTAGTCAGTACTCCAACATCACAGGTTGAGAATTAACTTCTGGTGAGGCCAAGAACTCCCAGCATGTGTTTTCCTCCCAGGGGTCCTCTCTGCCTCTACCTTGCATCCACAGCTCTTTAGCAGCATCCACAGCTCTTGATCAGCGGAGCCACTGTCAGCATCTGCGGTAGCTGTAGTTCTATTACTGGAATGCAGTGATGCCAGCTAACAGCGATTAGCATCCATGATCTGGAGGAAGCTGAAAGGAGACCACTTTCAAAAGAAAGGGACTTATTCTACCCTCCCAGGCTGGAAGCAGGGATGTGAAGTGGAGGTGGCTGACAGTGCTGGGAGTCTACACTTGGCCATGTGGTCAGAGTCAGGACCAGTTTAAATCCCCAATCTTGCTACCTTGCTTCACACGAGATTAGTAAAAGAACCCCAAAGCATTCATACTCGGCACAAGCAACTGAGAATCCAAGTTCGCCCAGGACAACAGTGACACCAGCAACACCAGGAGCTTTCTGCTAAGATCTACTTCTGGAAGGACACAACTGTCCCAGTCATTCCTGCCAGAAATCTCAAGAGTGAGTTACAGAGACAGGTGCACTTCAAGCACAGAGCAAAATGGGAGAAAATACATGCTGCTTGAGAATAGGAATTTTACCGTATTTGTATAGAGTCAGTTCACTAATTTTTTTTTTTCTTTTTGAGAACGAAGAGGAAGTGGGGAGGTTAGGAGACCATAGGACAAGCTGACATCACACAGGATCATTATCACACCTGCCAGGAGGGCCAACCGACATGGATGTGAGCCTGCCTACAGTTATATGGGTAGGACTCTTCAATCTGCAGGACCTTAGCCTGTCAAGAGAAGGCCAGAGAATTCCTCAGGATTAGAAAAACCTGAAGGGAGACGGCAGAGAGAAACAGAGTGGAAATGACGTCACCTTCTGTTGACCAAGTCTCTTTATAAAACTGACTCTCAATGTCTCTTACATCTTTCAACAGTTCTGTTTGCCATAACCCTTCAATGTGGAGTCCGGAATAAATCAGACATCTCTGGGTTCACATATTATGATGGTTAATTATGATTGTTGACTGTATTGAGAACTGTTTAAAGGACCTGAAGCTAGGCGGGAGATGCGATGAAGTCATCCTGGTTAAGAGTTGGAGGGGAGGAAGTCGGGGTGTACTAGATCAAAACACATTGTATGGAATTCTCAAGAAATTAATTAAAATATAGTTGAAATAGAAAAAATGCTTAGGGGACTCATGAGGCACACCTCTGAGTGTGTCTGGGGGACATTTCTAGACACAATTGCATCATTAGGGCTCTGATCTAATGGCTGGATGAATCCCTTGGCAGATTCTTAACATGATGGCATTACTGGAAGACGGGAAGAAACAGAAGGTGGGGCCTAGAGGAAAGGGACAGGTGACTGGGGACAATCCCTTGGGACCACATCTTGCCCTGGCCTTTTCTGTGCGCCTTTTTCTCTGCTTCCTCCCCTCCCCCGTGAGGAAATTCCTCCTTCACAGGCTCTCACTGCTATCACGTTCCACTTCATAATGGGCCCAGAAACAGGGCCAGAGACCCGAAACCGTGAACTGAAACACACCGTTCCTTCTTTAAACTGCTCACATCAGGTAGTTGGTCACAGCAGCACAAAAGCCCGGGTGACATGCATATTTACCCCCAAAGCACCAGGCAGGGACAACCAGCTGCCAGCGTCTTCTAAATGCCTAGTTCAGAACTCCGAGCAAACCTGATACACAAGAGGTGGCCGTGCTTGCCCTCTGGATCCCACCCCAAGAGCCAGAGCAACTCTGCCGAAGCTCATGCTGGAGGAACTGCCTTAAATGTACACAGGCCTCACTGCATGAAATGTGAAGTGAAAGAAAAGGTCAATAAACCTCTGGTTATATGTTTAAAAAGAGAGAGAGAGAGACATCTATAAATAGCTGCATTTATTGAAGCTGCTTCCTTATCAGGAAGCATGGAGCTAGGAATTAACGTCTGCCTGCATCGGAAATTCTTTCAGACAGCACACCCAAAAAGGAAATTTCCCTTCCAAAGCATCCTGGCTGTTCTGCTGTGGACTGTTGTACTTATTTATTTATTTTTCTCTTTGAGTTATCTGAAGCAGCTAAATTGGACCCTTGCGTTGTCCCAATGTGCTGCACGGAAAACCGGTTCTTGGAGCATTTGGATGCACAACGTGGAGGTACCCACAGGAAGGTTTAAGGAGAAATAAAGATAAAATGAAAATGTTAGTAGCTTGACCAACTTTGCCAGAAGTCAGTGCTGCTTTAAGACACTGGCTGGGAACTGGCTCTTCCCCATGCCCTTGTCTCAACTCTGGTGGTGATGTCAACACGTGTCACAAGCAGTTGTAAGGAGAGGTCACCTCTGGATCAATGATGAAGGCCAAGGACCTAGCAAGACCTGACAGATATAAGAAGATGAGAGGGGAAGGCCAGGGAAAGAGACTATAGCTCCAGACTGAGGGAGTTTGTCAATCATGGGGGAATGCCAGAAAACAAATCCTGCTTTTACTGTGAGTCAAGACAATCATCCTCAATACTATGTCGGCAAGCTCGGGGGTCCTTTCCCTCATGAGAGCAACAACCAGCAACATGCGTGCTTCCCAGAGTTTGAAAGCGAGGAAGCGGCCTGTTAAGTTGCAGAGGTGCCCACAGCAGACCACTCATGAGTTACTTCCCCTCCCCGTTATTAGATAGTATGCCAGTGTTTCACATACAAACTCTGACATTTACAAGAACCTCTCTCATCGGCACACGTTATTAGAAAGTTAGTCTTGGAGAAGCTGAATCCTCTGCTTGGAAGACACTGTCCTGAGACTGATGCCCACTCAGACTAACCCTATAACCATGATTTTTATTTTTTTCAACTGGAAACTCCAAGAGGCAGTGGTGGCCCCAGCAACCAGGTTATCTCGGTAAAACACTGTTCAATGTGAATCACTGGTTGTGTCCCACTCTAAGAGCTGGTCCTCTAAGGCCTTTACATCCAACCCTGCCATTTGGCTGCTGAGATAAACTGGATCTCAACCTGATAGCACAAGAAAATGAAGAAAAATGGACAGCACAGCAGCTGGACAGAACCAGAAAGAGTCCTTGTAATGGGACTGCCTGACACATTTCCCTCCTCCTTCTGAAAGGGAGATGCTAGCCTGATGGAGGCTGAGCACCTATCAATGGCCAAGTGGCATCTCTAGAGCCATGCCTGCCACTGGACCCTCCGTCCATCACTGTCCATCCATTTGCAGATTACTTAATTTTCCAGCCTGTGTGCTTCCTGCTAAGAAGGCTACAAGATACCTTGTGAAGCAGAAATCATGCTAGACCCTTTCTGTCCCTTGTGAACCTGGACAAGTCCACTGAGTTGAGGCCAGATCAAGAACACTTGCTTACCATCATATGATTAAGTAATATGTACATATGCATCTATTTTCTTTATAACACCATAAAATATTAACCATGATTATATTTAGCTCTCATGGCTGTCTCTGCTTTTGAGAACAAGTATAACTTCAAAGTGTATAGAACTGTGGTTCCAGCCAATTAAAACAGAGGCACCACATCCTTCGCTGTGTGCAAGTTCTGGTGGAGTTCACTTGCCATGCAACTGTCTGAAACCCAGTCACTCTGCTGAAGATGCAAAGCAGCACAGTGGGTGAGCGGCAAGGCTCCCACAGGAAGGCAGACAATTAAATTATTAAAAACGCACAAGCAGGAGTAGTAATGCAAGAATTTTAAAGATTCACAAGGAAAGGAAGGAGAGCCAGGGGACTATTTCTGGTGTCCTGACTCTAGAAAACACAGGGCAGTTATTATGGCTATTTATTAACCCACAACATCATAAACCAAAGCCCTATTAAATATGACAAATGAATCCTGGGTCCCGATGTTTTACTATCAACTCATAGGGACTGAGCAAGGCCAAACAGACAGACAGAGTAAGATGCAAAGTCTTCAGGCAAACGGCATTAATGTCGACCTATGATTAAATGTGATTAAATCAACTAAACATGAGATGATCATGTTTAATAGAGGTTTAAAAGAAGGCACTTAACTGTTTAGATTCTGCTCTATACATCTGAAACCCATTCATCTTTCTTACTGTACAGCCCAGCCTGGACTTCAGTGCTTGAGGCCTGGTACTTAAAGGGCTCCTATGAACATGCTGTGAATCTGTTAAGGTTTGGATCTTTGGATCTCTAGAGAGTCATATGCCAGAAGCTTGGACACCAGCCTATGATATCATTAGAATATGGTGGGACCCTTAGAAGGTGGGGCCTAACAGGAAGAAGCTAATGACTGGAAGGGGCTATGGGAACCCGGATCCTTCCCTTTCCCTTCCTCTGTCTCTGTCTTTGCTTCTTGGAAGCTATTGCCTTATCAAGATGTTCTGCCTTGCCGTGGGCCCAGAACAAAGCAGTCAGTGGCCACAGATTACAGACTACAGAAGCATGAACCAAAACAACAGTTTCAGCCTTCTAAGTCTATTGCTCGGACATCTGGTCATAGGGATGCAAACCCTACAGAGCAGCCTCTGCTGGAGCGCAGTGGCAGCACCTTGCTGTGCCTCACTTCCTAGTAAGGTGACAAAAGGTAGCTTTCCAGCAGACTGATTAAGTCCCTCCTTCACAGGGTAAGCCCTGCTCCCCCACTAGAACAGGGAAAAGACTTTCCTTTTCCAGACAATGACGAGGGCCAACTGTGAACCTGACCCAGCACCCCTGGGGTCCTTCAAGGGTTCTCCCATCTAGGAAGGATGGTGCTCAGGACAAAGAAGGTAACTTGTTTTTCATGGCCTGCTAAGACTATTCTTCAGTCCTTTTCACCCTCGGACTTATAAACAATTCAGCATGCTTTATGGAAGGAGGAAGGAGAAGAGGAGGAGGGCAAGCATGCCCTTTCTATCCTCTCCACCAACATTATCTGCCCTCCAATAAACAGGGAGGTCAGCAGCAAGACTACTAAACAGCATGCAGTTCTGGGCACTGAGGACCAAGGTGACAGGGTCTCTTCAACCAAGGCCTGTACGGCCCCTACATCTCCTTTCAGCACCTCCTAACCATCACTTAACACTTGCATCACTTACCACTTTGCTTTTATCACATCTGCAAACATAAGGCAAAGCCCCTCTTTTTACCTCTCCGTAGCATGTTAATTTGCCAGGTTGGGGCTTCAGTTCAGACTTGTGTTTGTGAACACAGTGGTGAGGCTCTGTGAGAATCCAGCTATTAGATTCCTGCCCTCCCCCTTTCCAAATCTTACTTTAAGAATGAGAGAAGAAAAGAGAGTTAAGAGCGAGGTTTAGCTGAAGTTCAAGATAAACAGCAAGAAGAAGCTACTGGGAGCAATACTAGTCTGGTACTTCTTTTAAAACAGGCCTCTGAGAAGGCTCCCAACCTCGCAATACCATAAATGTCCCGCTGCTGTCCCGGCTCTCATATTCTTCCCCGTACTTTCCACGCACATTCTACTGGGAATTGTCTGGAATCCCAGATCAAAACAGCAGTAACTTAATTCCCTTGCTTTTTTTTTTTTTTTTTTTTTTTAAGGTTTGGAAACTCAGCTGGGATGCATCTTCAAGTGTATGGCCCAACTTCACAGAGTCAGAGACCACTAAGTTCCTCAAATACAGTAAGGAGCAGGCAATCCTGGACTAGAAGAAGGAGGAGGGAAGCTGGGCTAGCTCGCCTGGAAAGCCCCGGCAGAGGGCAGACGGCAGGAGCCTGGGAACCTCTACTTCTAGAGGATTCATTCCAGATGTCGAAACCAACCATGACACAGCAGGGCTCCTGCAGACTACCACGGAGAGCTATCACTTAAGCTGGACTGCCACAGCTGAGACATTTAGGCAAAACCACTGACTGCCCTAGCATGAATCCATAATTTACTGGTTATCCCCCAGGCCAGCAGTAATGTGCTACAACTCCACAGTGGGTGATTATCTTGGTGAGCATCCATCCATCCATCCATCCATCCATCCATCCATCCATCCAACCATCCAACCATCCATCCATCCATCCATCCATCCACCCATCTATCCAAGGGAGACACATGAGTTCTCCATCCATCCATCCATCCATCCACCCATCAACCCAGGGGTGACACATGAGTTCTTCAGCAACAGAACAATAGTTCAGAGAATGGGTTCCAGTCACAAACCCATTCTGGGGCCACATCAGTGCAACTGGCCAAGCAGCAACCCTAAATTTACTCATCCATGTGAAATATATGGGTTAAACACATAGCTGCACAGTGGCATAAAGATTAAGAATCTAAGATGCAGGATTAGACAAGACTGAATTTGAATCTTGACCCTGCCATCCGACTAATTCTGTGACCAACACTGAAAAATTACTTCAATTTTTGAAGCCTTGAGCTAGGAATAAAGCTCTGTGGTAGAGTGCCTGACTAACATGTGCAAGGTCCTGGATTTGATCCCTAGCATTGCCCAAAAAATAAAATAAAAATCTGTACGCCTTTATGTATAACATGGAGATAGCCTTTATGTATGGTATAGAAATAAGCAGAAAAATCTACCTTTACAAATATTAAGTGAGAGTGAAATAAATAATTTATATATACAAGACTTCATATAGTGCCACAATAATTACTAGGCATTATTAATTTTGTTTGTTTGTTTTGAGACAGGGTCTCTCTATGAGCCCTGTCTGTCCAGGAACTCAATTTTTAAACTAGGCTGGTCTTGAAGTAACAGAGATTCACCTGCTTCTGCCTCTCAGTGCTGGGATTAAATGAGCCACTGCACCCAGCTTATTATTAGTTATTCTGATAGTGTGCTGCAGCTGGTGATATGCTGGGAAGCAGGAGAGAGGTGGCTCAATGACGAAGCTGCCTTCTCAAGGAGAGACTAAGTATTGATAAGGAAAGATAGTTCTAGGTAAGGATGATGATGGCGGAGATGAGACCCACCATCGTTAAAGAAAGAAGGACTGTTAAAAGTGCTCTTGTTTCCAAAACCAAACATGAAGGAAAGAAAGACTGAAATAAATGACCAGCTCACAGCTAAATGGCAGAGCAAGCTCAGAATGAAGATCCAATTGCCAGTTCAGTCTGCTTGTTAGCTTGCTAGGCTCTTTGTTTTTCTACGGTAATTTCTACAGCAAAGAGCTCATGTGTGTCAAAGGTGTCCAGAGGGGTTAGGGTCCCTCCTGGGGGATATAAATATAAGAACAGAAATAGTATGAGGAAAATCCACCCTGTTTGGGATACTTGTCTGTAATTTTTAAGCTCCGTAGAAGCAGGAAATTCTGCTTTCTGCATCTCTGTACCTGGGGTACCTAGCACAGTGCCTGGCAGAGCACAGGCTGCCAGTAATGACTGGCAAAGTAAGTAAGTGAGATTTGGTAGAGGTGTTCTGTCTGCATGGCATGAGTATGCTCTACCCGAGGTGAACAGTCCTGAAGTAAATATCCTGGTCACAGGACGACGTCTGGAGGCAAATTTGCTATTGCTTGCTGTTTCTTTTCCAGTTCTGTCTGTTCTACTGGTACCGCAACACTCCCACTTTGTAAGAATGACCCTGCCTGCTGGTGCCGAAACACTCCCACTTCGTAAGAATGACCCTGCCTGCAGCTCTACAGACAGAACCTCTGCTTTGCAAGATCACCGTGGAGGGTGTAATGGAAGATGAAGCTGCGCCTTTTACCTCCCTGCTCAAGATATGAAGCAGGGCTGTCTGGATCACAGGAGGCAACACTTTCTAAACCCTGGCGGAGGAAGGAAGGATTCCAGTGCTCTCAAAGCCCCAGATGAATCCCAGCAATCATCCTTACTGTAAGCAGAAGGGATGACCCAGCAGTACTGTCCGAGATCCACCCCCACCCCCCAACGTAAATCATGCATCCCCTGTCCCCAGTTGTTCCCTACTCTCAACAACCCATCTTCTGAGGAGGGACAGATAAAGAAAGTAAGACACCCTGGGGACCACTATTACGCCAAGGGACAGTACGCCTGACTATTTGACATTCGAGTCATTTTAAGCTCCGTAGAAGCAGGAAATTCTGCTTTCTGCATCTCTGTACCTGGGGTACCTAGGCTTTGGAAAGACCTAATGCAACCCCAGTGCCCTTTAGAACTTGGACATGTGCCCTTCAGACAACATTCAAGGCAGAAAAACTGGCATTTTCTTGGACACAAGTGATGAGGGTGGGAATCATGTGACTCATTTTCTCTGGATGCTCCAGTCACGTTTTATCCCCTGAGCTAGGTACCAGCAGATGAGGAGCAGACAAAAAGGACACAGCAGGGGTCAATGCTTTGGAGACTAACACTGGTCACATAGGCATGTTGGCCCCAATGCTCTGCAGAGATGCAGTTGAAGACTGAGATGGAAGGGAATGGAAGCAAAAACAGGTGTGACCTGGGGGAGAAGGGTGAAGCCGTTAAGGCAAAGTATGGCCGAGAGAAGGGAGAGAGGGAGGAGTGGATGAGCGAAGACAAAGGAAAGACATGTGATGGTACATAGAAACGAAGGAAAGAAAAGCAGCCAGTATACGGAGAAACGGAGGGGAGAGGGACCTTGGAGAAGGGAAGGCTGTGGCTTAGAAACAAAGTGGGGGTCAGGGGAGGGGGGTGGCGTGGCAAGTAAAGGTGCTTTGCCAAGCAAGCCTAAGCCTGAGTTCATGCCTCCTCGGAACCAATGGTGGAAGAAGAGAGCCAACTCCCCAAAGATGCCCTCCGATCTCCACATATGTACCTTGGCACACACCCCAACACAATCCTTCCCCTCTACACACACAAATAACTTTTAAAAGCAATGAGTCTGAATCTACAACTGGATAAAAGAAAATATGAAGCTGGAGTAAGTATGAATTTAGAGATAAAAACTTCGAGGGGAAAAAAAACAACTCATTTGGCCTTCTAGATCACATTAACTCTGTCATATGTTAGGTATTTCTAGCTTTTCTCCCCTGCAATGTCCTTATCAGATACGAATGAAAATATTGAGAAATTAGGGACAAGAATCTCAAACTTCTCAAAGCCATTATGAGGTGAGGGTCAAAGATTCCAGGACAGCTGGCCAAGTCCCACGAACACCATCTCAGGCCCAGAGCTTCTCCTTGGGATCCACCTGGCTCAGCATTCTGTCAGTTCTTCCCCTTCGCAACCCCCAGCACCTCGAAGGCAGACACTCACGCAGGTGCGCTGGCAGGTGGATCGAGTCGTCCTCCATCCTGAGCGCTCGAGGCCCTGGAACATGAAGTGGAGTCGAGGAACCGCAGCTTGCCACTGGACTCTCCGGAGGTGTGTATGAAATTCGTTCCTGCTGTTAGGAAAAGGGGAGGGAGAAGAGAAAATGAAATGTTGCAATGGAGGTGTGAAACTCTGAGCAAAAGGCAGGAGGGGCAGCATGTGGGACATCAGCCTGCCCTACCAGAGGTGTCCAACCTTCTGAAGTCACAACATGGCCCTGTCATCCACGACGGTGTTGAGTCACACACACAGTTACCCTGGGATATATGCAGCCCACTGGCACCAGATTAGACAAGCCCTCAAGTAATACCACCCTTTTTTTTTTTTTTTTTTTTTTTTTGTTTTTTTGAGACAGGGTTTCTCTGTGTAGCTTTGCGCCTTTCCTGGAACTCGCTTTGGAGACCAGGCTGGCCTCGAATTCACAGAGATCCGCCTGCCTCTGCCTCCCGAGTGCAGGGATTAAAGGCGTGCGCCACCACCGCCCGGCGTAATACCACCTTTTAAATACCTTCTATTTTTATTTTAAAAACAAAACAAGCAAACAAAAAACACCGGAAAGGTTAAAACCTGGGCTTTTGGACTCAGGTCAAACACCAGCGGTTTGTTCCCAGAATAAGGAGGGGCAGGGTGAGCAAGTGAAAAGAAGAGGTCTAGGAGTCGTTTTTCAAAGCAACTGCCCAACATTATTTTCCCGAGTCACATACTGAATGTCACCAATGCATTCAAACCATGCTTCCTCTTCTCTGGCAACGTCCCCAGCTTCTAATCAGAGTATGATCGAATCCAGCAAGAGTGAGCTATCCCAGTAAGCGGGAAAATGATGATTTCTAAGTCCAAAGACTAAGATCTAGATTTGTTTTTGGTCTTCTTTTCTGAGAAATGGTCTCCTATGGCCCAGGCTGGCCTCCACCTCACTATGTAGCCCAGGCTGGCCTCCAAATCCTAATACTTCTGTTTCCATCTTCTGAGTGCTGAGATTACACACATGTGTGACCAAGCCCGGTTTTTCAGTGCTAGGGACTGACCCAGAGCTTCATACATGCTAGGGACTGACCCAGAGCTTCATACAAGCTAGGGACTGAATGCAGAGCTTCATACATGCTAGGGACTGAACCTAGAGCTTCATACATGCTAGGGACTGAACCTAGAGCTTCATACATGCTAGGGACTGAACC
>CABHPP010139301.1:0-27277 GCA_902168425.1 Peromyscus attwateri | reverse complement strand
ACACACACACACACACACACACACACACACACACACACACACGGATACACACACACACACGGACACACGGACACGGACACACGGACACGGACACATGGACACTCTCATGCCCATGTGGGACCACTTTGTCCTAAAAGCAGCCCCAGGTTTGTGGCATGAATGACCCATTAGAAGAAGCTGTCCCAGTTCTGTAGAATTAATTCAAGTGTAAGGGGCTAACATGCCAAAGGAACCTTGTTTATTAACAAATGAATGGAGAAGACATTCCAGCATTAAGGAGATTCCAGACAGAAAGGAAATAGTGAAAAAGGCCTTCCCCACTTTCTGTAATGAGTTTGGACACAGCTGAAATCCCCTTCTCAGCAAAGGAGGATGTGCCATGTGCTTGAAACATGTGTGTTTGTGGAAGGTCTGGGATTAACACATTATTCTTGAAAAAAAAAATTCAGTGAATGAACTCATGAGAAGAAAGGAGACACAACAGGACAGACTCTGTTCTTAAACAGAGATGATGAGACATCTCTGAAGAGAAAGGGACTCGAGGATGCTGGGGGGGGGGGGGGATGCTAAAAGTTTAACTTCATGTCTTTTTAATTCAAGAGGAGTAAATGGGAAGAACAGCTGGGAAAAAAAAAACAAACTTTTTCTTTTGTTATTCGTGCTCGGAGAATTTTGTACAATACATTTCGACCATGACCAACCGACCCAATGGCTCCTTCCAGCCCCACCTTCCCTGAACCACCTAACTTTGTGTTCTCTTGTTATTCTTCCACCCACCGAGTCCAGCTTGTGCTGTGCATATATTCATGGTTGTGTGGAACATGATTAACCTACCAAGGGCAAAACTCTTCAATAAAACCGAGTCTCCCGCTCCCAGCAGCCATCAATGCCTATGGCTCCTTGACCAGGGATAAGATTACTGCCCACCTGCCCTCTCCATGACAGGATCTGGTCTGCCTTGGCTTGTACTGTGGTCACAGCCACTGTGAGCTCACTTATGCCACTGCCCTGTTGTGTCCCAAGGACACTTTTCCTTGCACATGTCCATCACCTCCAGCTCTTACAGTCTTTCCGCCCCCTCTTCAGCAAGGAGCCCTAAACCCTGGGAGGAGGGGCACGATATAGATGTTCCATTTAGGGTGGGGCAGGGGTGGGTGACAAGTGGAAAAATAATTGGTTTGCCTCCCTAAAGTTCTTGAGTTTGTGGATTCAGGAAATTTGGGAAACCCCAACATGGCAAACAGAAAGAAAGTTGGGCACAGAAATATGCTACTAAAACTGCTAAAGTCTTTTTTCTTTTTTTCAAAATATCTTCAAGGAAAAAAATTATATACCCAGGAAAAATATTTCAAACAAATCTGAATTTCTTTTTCATCTGAAACTATAGAAGACTGATGATGGTAGGTATTAAGCTTTTTTAAATTATTGAAAGGAAAGAATTTGCTATGTAAACTTCTATCTTTATTTTTGTTGCTAATGTTTCTTTGCTTTGAGACAGGAATCCCGCAAAGCCCAGGCTACTCTGCTGACATAGATGTGAGGCTCTTGTCATCTCTGACACAGCCTTTGTACTCCGGCTTCTGCACAGGAAGGGCTGGGACTCCAGGTGTGTGCCACCACACCTGTCCAAAATTGCTATGCCTGACAAGGGCCCTCATCAGCAATAAAGGGATAATGGATACTTACATATAAATGTAAGTAAAGAAATCAATTATGTAGCAGGAATCTTAAAGGTACTTATTAATAAAATCAAACCCGAGGCCAGGTATTGGGGTGAATGCTGGAAGATCAGAGAAGCAGAACAAGCCACAGCTACCTCACCTCACCAGTTCCTCAGCTGATCCTGTTTCCTCAGACTGGAAGCTTCTCAGTCCTCATCCAGAATGAATCTCAGCTGAACTGCTTCTCGAAAGCCTAAAAGCTTAACCAGCCAAATGCTTCTAGTTTCCGGTCCTCACGCCTTATATATCTTTCTGCCTCACTCCGTGGGATTAAAGGCTCACTTTCTGGGATTAAAGGCATGTGTCACCATGCCTGGCTGTTTCCAATGCGGCCTTGAACTCACAGAGATCCAGAGGGATTTCTACCTCTGGAGTGCTAGGATTAAAGGTGTGAGTGCCACCATTTTTTAGCCTTTGTATCTAGTGGCTGTTCTGTCTCTGACCCCAAATAAGTTTATTAGGGTGCACAATATTTTGGGGAACACAATACCACCACACAATTATCCAAAAACAGGCCTTTTAAAGTTTCTAAAGGAAATTGCTTAAAATGAAGGAGAAATAACATCAGAGAGAAACAGAACTGAAGAAATGGAGATAAATGAAGAAAAAAAAAATGGAAACCCAGTGTTTTATTCATTTAATTAGTTAAAATATGAATGAACATTGGACACAGACATTGTAATGTTGCCTAGATGCTTTCCCAAGGATAGAGGCAAGCTTGAAACAGCGGGGAGGGCTAAAGGTTAAACATGTCTTTAGGAAAAAATCTTAAACTTCTAGTAATTATGCTGCTGGTGGTGTGATCCTTGCAAGGCAGAGCAGGGCACACGCGGTGCGAGGTCAAGAATACGACTAATTAATTTGGTGTTGCTGGGAAGTGACATCTTTGTCACAGGACAGATGACTGATCAAAGAAGCTGAGTTAAAAAAAAAATCTAAGAAACAACAAATAATAGTATTTAAGTTGTAAAACCTACGTTTGAAAACAAAGAAAGCTATAAATTCTGGGAGAGTCAGAGTTTTAACAAAGAATCTGTATAAATTATAAGAGTGAGAAATTCCAGGCATAAAATTTGAAACTCTGCATATATTAGTCACCTTTTAATTGCTGTGACAAAACACAGTGAGCGAGGCAACTTGCAGAAGGAAGGGCTCATTTGGGCTTGTGGTTCCAGAGGGATAGGAGTCCACCACGGATGGGAGACAGTGGCCTTGGTGGCAGGAACAGGAAGCTGAGCGCTCACATTTTGACCCACAAGCATGAAGCACAGAGAACAAATTAGAAATGGGCAAGGCCTAATGACCTACTTCCTCTATCAAGGCCGCATCACAAACACCACAATCAACCAAGGACTGAGTGTTCACACAGCAAAGCCTGTGAGGGACACTTCTTCATCAAGACTGAGTAAAATGGCAGAACCAAGGTGTCTGAGGGTCACATATGAACTTGAGTTCAGTGGTCATGCAGTTTGTGATACCAACAAAACAGCTGCTAGCCTTTACTGAGTCGGGCCACAAAAATAAAGGTAAGTGATGTCTGAGGAATGGCACTCAGGGTTAACCTGTGGGGTCCACATACGCATGAACACATACACACACACACACACACACACACGCACCTGCATACACACACACACACACACACACACACACACACACACACACACAAACTCATAAAGATGACATGTGGCAAAGTCTACTGAGGTCCATGACGTGCATAAGGGGCTATCCCATCAAGATCCATGGTGCCAAGAAGCAGCAGACATGTTTCTTGTGGGGAGATGGAACATGGGAGATGAGGCTGGACAAGAAAGGGAAGAAGTTACCAGCACACCCTGAATGTGTGTGTGTGTGTGTGTGTGTGTGTGTGTGTGTGTGTGTGTGTGTGTGGTAGGGTAAGGGGTGGGATACATGTGTAAGAGAGTGATTTTCTTACAAAACTGGTAACTGACTGGTAACTGGATGGTGGCTGGATTGTGGAAGTGTGTTGCCATAGGCTTCATTACCTGTGGCCTTTTGGGTGGCTAACATTTTCACACACATCATCTTTTGAGATTTCTCAGAAATCCCTCTGAAGTCAGTCAGGACCTGGAACTGGCATATGTGTGATTTCTCCAGTTTGGGACAAGGAAATTCAAGCCTTGTAGGCTGCAGTGCTTGTCCACAGTTGGAAAGGGATAACATAAGATCTTCTGATGCACATTTATAAGTATGAATTAAGTATTCACTTACTATACAGCACTTTTGCTCGATTAACCTTTGTTAACTTACGATCGTGTGATTTCTCCATAGATCAAAATGGAAACATTGACTATATATGTTTAACATGTTCCTAGAATTTCTATCTAGGGCAATTCTCCATTGAAAGTAAGTAAATATTTGTTATTTTTAAAAACAAAAAGAACTTCTGACAAGGCCCAACCACTATCATCCCAGTGTGATGGCAAAGTCGTAAGGGGTGTGTTGGAGATGTTCTCCTTGACAGCCAAGAAAGATGGTTTCATGTCTGTACCTCAGCCTTGTGTCAAGGAAGACACAACAAAGATTCAGCTGTGAGAGGATTGCATAGGGCACACATGGAATAAACAGGCCCTTCGGCAGAATCGTCCAAAGTAGAAACATCACAAAAGACAAGTATAAGGGCTTCCTGCATGTGCACTAACCTGGCCTTCTTGTAGAGCACATGCTACAGTAGAGAGTAGAAGGAAGGAGTTGGAGAAGGTACAGAGAGAAGGTCTGCTTACAAAGTGGTGTCTTTCCCTGTGGTCAGGGATCCCTGCTAGCTTTTTTCTTTTGTTAAAGAAGCTGCAAGTGAAGACCAAAGGTTGATGGAATATGGACTTATAGAAGGAGAAAGTAAGAGAAGGAGCAGTAGGAGAGTCTGAAGAGGGGGTATACGAGAAATGGAAGTGTGGACTCCTGCTAGAGTGAATCTGATGTGTGAACAGACAGAAGATCTGAGGGTGAGGGGGAAGAGACAGACTCAGCTCTAACAGGGACTGGGAGTGAATCCTTTGATGATGCATATTTTATTAAAGATATTGGATATACCTCTCCTTTTAAAGACCGAAACTATGTAAGATATAGATTATACCTATTGGAGATTAAATGAATGCCTTTATCACTGACTAAATAGTTTTAAATCAATCACGAGCAATTGACATTTTGAAGCTTTGATCTTGGCTGAGAACTTGGGAGTGTAATTAAGGCCCAAATGGTCAGTTCAGGGCATCATTCTAAAAATGTCCTAGACTCTATTAGTGTTTCTAATGAACTGTCTCATTGACTTGTAAAGTTAGTGATGTGCTTTCATGCCTGTTTAGAGAGATAAATTTTGTGCAGACAGTGGAGTGTCTACTAGTAGCTAGTATTTACCACCTGTTTCAAGATGTACTCTTTCATCTATTCATCTCTTCAGGACATAACTTACATCTACCATATTGGAGAAACCTCAGAACAACTTCAGTATTCCCAAAGCTTGCACAGTCTACAAGGGACAGGCTGGTGAAGTCAGAAAAGGGCTTCATGATGCAACTTCTATAGCTTCAAATTGAAACATTCCATTTAGAGTGAGAAGGGAGGCTCCTAAAATTCAAGGACCAAATGGAACATACATTACTCAGGAAGAAGGAAAACTTACAAGGCTCAGGAAGCTCCTGAAACTTACAAGATTTAAGAGGTTGTAAGCAGCAACAATTCTTACTGCTGGAGAGAGAGGTTTGGACTTTACAGGAATGCAGATGCCTTGAGTCACCCATTCTGGGGTAACTTACCTCAGTAAACTCACTGGGGCTCTAAACTAGACTTGGATGGAATCTTAATTTGACATCCATTCCCTATCTAGGGGTGAATAGACATTTGTGCATATCTATCAGGAAAACATACAACACACAGGAGAGAGAAATGGCATGAATAGTGTTCCTGTTAGCTTCCCTGTTATTAAGATAAACACCACAACCAAAGGCAACTTGGAGAGGAAACAGGCTATTTTAGCTCACAGGTTATATAGTCCATCATCAGTGGAAGCCAGGGCAGGAACCTGGAGGTAGGACCTGAATCAGAGACTACAGAGGAACTCTGCTCACTCACTTGCCTTCCACTGGTTTGCTCAGCTCCCTTTCTTACATAGCCCAGGCCCACCTGCCTAGGAATGGGTCCACCCACAGTAGGCTGGGCCCTCCTTCAATAATTAGCAACTAAAAAACACTTCATGGACATTCCCTCAGGTCAGTCTGATGGAAGTAATTCTTCAACTGAGGTATTTTTATTCCCAGGTTTGTGTCAAGTTGAGAAAAACTAACAGCATGTATAGAATAATTATGAAACACTCATTTTTTCCTTTTTTTCTGAGACAGGGTCCAGGCATACAGATAGGCCCAGGTAGCTTGATACTCACTATGTTTTCCAAGCTACACTCAAATTCATCGCAATTCCCCTGCCTCTATCTCCCTGCAAATACCTCCTTTACTAAATGCCAGGTCCTGGCTCCAGATCAGCACCTCTAGTTTCTTACTTTTCTGCCCCCCATCCTCCCTCTGGCTGCCCCAAATTTCACAGTTTGTTTTTCCAGAAGCCGCCATTGCCCTGAACAAACCAATGCCTCCCACCCCATCCTTTCTTCCTTTCTTGTCCTCAACTAGCACCTCCTATTGTGTTTGCTCACTCTGAAGACAGGTCAGCAAGCCAAGATGGCAGACAGCAGGATGTCACAAAGCTACAATTGATATCCTTCACCACAAACACAAGCTGGCAGAAAAAGTTACTGCTGTCTTCCAGGAACCCAGCTGCAGCTTCTGGCTCCTGCCCTGGCCTGGTCTTCACAAACAATTGCAGAAAGTCCTGTAGCAATCCCGCTCAGTTAGAGATTTGAGACAATCATTTCAGTCACGAATCCCTGCACCCTTAATGATGAAGAGATATTAAGCTTTTCCTCTGGGAGCATAATAAATAATATTCTTTTGTTTACTCAGTTGTACAAAAACATGTTCAAAGCATGAAGTTTTAATATCTGCACCAAGCAAAGGTTATTACATCGCATAATATGGAGTGTAGATATGAAACAACACACTCAATTCCTAAGCACCCACAGCCTAAGCCACTCTCTCCTTTAAGACTGGAGGCTGCTTTAAAAAAAAAAAAACAAAAAAAAAACCCAGTTTGATGATTTGTCTCTGAATTGCTAATATATTAATTTGATTCCTTTAGAAAAAAGTTACTTAGAAATACGAAGTGAGTGGGTTTCACAAGTGTCCCCCATCCTTCATTCTTTTCTTTGGACAGCATGAAGATATGAACATCCCACACATAAGACATGCCTTCCATTCAACTGCATTTTGAGACTTCATAAATCCATCTGCTAAAAGCAACCAGGTTTAAAAAGTCCGTCTCTATTGAAACTGGTATTTTGTTTTTTCATACTTTGGAGATTGTTGTTGTTGTTGTTGTTGCTGCTGGTTTCATTGTTTCGATTTTTTATTTACTTGTTTTTTTGTTTTTTTGTTTTTTTTTTGACACAGGATCTGATGTAACCCAGTCTGGCCCTGTCCTCTCTTTGTAATTGAGGATGACCTTGAACTTCTGATCCTCCTGCCAACCCTCGTAAGTGCTGTGAAGACAGGTGTGAGCCACGCTTGGTTTTAAGTGGTGCTGGAGACTGAACCCAGAACTTGCTGCATGATAAGCAGGCCCTCTCACAAATGGCCTATACACATCCAGCCCTGCTTGCTTTTTAAGACAAGGACTTGCTATGTCACCCTGGCTGGCTTTAAACTTGTGATGGTTCTCCTGCTTCAACCTCCTGAGTACTTTGATTACAGGGATACTACTACCTTCAACCTGTTTTGTAGGAACCGTTGACAGACTCACATAAGTCACGAGGGAGGGAAGAGTATGAAGAATCTGGTCTGGAGATGGCTACAATGGTGATTCTTCTCTGTCTCCCTGTTGTTATCTTAAGATAATCTGATGTGGTCAGGATGTAGCTCTCAGGCCATCCTTACTCTTGTTGCTGAGGTCTCTCTATGTGCTCACATTAGACTGTATCCACCCATCCCACAGGCTGGTATGGGTGAGCATCAGGGAAATGGGAGTTCTTGTTGGAGAAGGTGGAGGTGAAGCAATTGACAGAAGAGTGAAATCTGGAAGAAACCGAAGAGGATGGAGTGAACTTGACCACCCAGCTTATATAGCTTACTGTGAGTCGCGGAGGTCAGGGTGGGATCAGTGTCCCCTTCCTAGGTCCTCATGGGCTGTGTTGCTATGCACTGAGCTGCAGTTCATACCTCAGGGGCGGGACATGCCCTTGAAAAGCCACTTCTTCACTGTGCTGGGCACAGTGACAATGTTTAGCTGAATCAGGTAGATGTGTCTGGTCCAGCCCTGTGACTGTCTCAAGTCCTATATCTCCAGGACTAGTGAGAGTCACCGGATGGATGTGTATAGGCCATTTGTGAGAGGGCCTGCTTTTCATGCAGCAGGTTCTGGGTTCAGTCTCCGGCACCACTTAAAACCAAGCGTGGCTCACACCTGTCTTCACAGCACTTACGAGGGTTGGCAGGGGATACAGAGGAACCAGTAAGTCCCTTTGGTTAGACACTAACACCACCCCCTTCAAATTCTTGGAACCTGCATACGTGTGACTGACGGGCAGAAAGGTCGTATCAGACATGATCAAGTTATAAATCTCTCGATGAGGGAAGGTTGGTTATCCAAATGGGCCTAAGGGAAACTCCTTTCACAGCAGCAGTGGGGTCAGAGGAAAGATCCATCTTGTATTGCTGAAGGAGAAGGCAGGGAGGAGATGAGGAGAGGTGCTGCTAAAAGGGCCACTAGCCAAGAAGTGTGGGTGGCCTCAGAAATTGGAGGTGGCCAACTGTGGCTTGGAAACATGACCCAGTGTCAAAATGTCAATTATAGGGTTTCAAGCTTTTGACCCAACAATGCTAGCTCTAGGTGGGGTGAAGCACCAAGTTCCTAGGTGTTGTGTCACCAACAGGAGACTCAAAGAGTTGCTTCAGGTTCAGGCAGGAGGTATGAAACAGTCAGTGAGTGAAAAGGCACTGGTCACTTTGACCTTGAATTCTCAGACCTCCTCTTCCTGACTGCCTGGTCTTCAAGTGCCAGCTCTCACACTGAGCCCCCTGTGTCCTTCTGTACCAACCACAAGGACAGCGTCCCAAAGCAGACTCACACGCAGAGGTGAAGAGGAGCAACATGGTTCTCCAGAGTAACTAACAAGGGCCTAGGGAAGGGCTCAGTGCTCTTGCTGAGGATCTGAGTTTGCTTCCCAGCACCTACATCAGGTGGCTCACAACCACCTGAAATTCCAACTCTGGGAGACCCGGTGCCACTCATGTATGGACAGCCACACACACGCACACACACACACACACACACACACACACACACACACACACACACACAGAGAGAGAGAGAGAGAGAGAGAGAGAGAGAGAGAGAGAGAGATACATAATTAAAAATAAATCTTACAAAGATAAATCTTTAAAAAAAAACTAAGCAGGATCTTGCCTTCACATGTCCCTGCTGCCCTTGACTTTCCCACCCTAAGATGACCTTTTCCTTCCATCAGATCTGGACTGCAGAGTGTCTGGCCCCCTCTGCCTCCAGCCAGACCGCAGACAGACTGTATGGGGACAGCAGAGAGGCCACCCATTTTTACTTCGCGTTTCACTGTGGGCACCTTGGCCTGAAGCCATCACTGGCTGTGATCCAGAGCCTTTGAGAAAACAAGAAAGAAAGGCAGAAGGAGAATTAAGAAAGGAGTCGAGGGATGACAAGCCCACATGGAAGGAAGACACCCAGAGAAAAAAAGGCTAGTGAAATGTATTGTTGATTTTTCTCTATGAAAAAAAGAAATTAAAAAAAAAAACCCACCACCCAATGTATTTGCTAAAAAATCCTCTGCTTTAATCATACTCTTGGTCTGTAATTAAATTTAAGTGAATATTTTACCTTTCCTGTTTTCTGAAATCAGAATGTAAATGTATTCAGCCCATGGTACACGTGATGAAAATGAAACCAGGAAGCCAACAAAACACAAAGGATGTGGTCTCACAGACAAGGGCATTCTGTCCCACCCCAGCCTCACCAGCTCAGAAAACAAGACAAATGGACCAAGAGAAGCAAGATTATGGAATGAGAGGAATGGTCTGAGTGGTAGCAGGGAGTGAGATACACAGAGGAATTGGATGAGTGTGTCTTGTGTGTCTCCTCAGCTGGACCTCACCGTGGCCATGTGGGACGCAGGACCAGACAGCCCTGTCCTAGACTGCAGGCATAAGAGTTGTCATTGACATTTTCCAAAGGAGAATAATGAAGACTTCCAGAGAAATGAGTTCACCATGTCACAGCCAGTGATGCCCCTACATCCCCTATGCCACAGCCAGTGACGCCCCCCACATCCCCAGCCCAGAGCTGAGCCCACCTCCTACACCTGTTCCTCCATGGAATCCTTCAGCGCCTTCCAGCCTCACAGTGCTTCTCAGGCTATTGAAGGAAAATTCTTCCCCAGGAAACAGAACCAGGGCTCCCATTGGCTACATTGTGTTGAGAGGATCCTGGGGGCTTCACACTCAGAATCCATATGACGTAGAAAGCTGGGTGCAAAAATAAAGTGTGGACCACCTCAGATTCCCCAATTTAATGAGTAGTGTGGGCACGTGAGGAAAAGAAGCCAAGTGCATTCTGAGGAAAAGGAGGTCAGTTGAAGGGAAAGAGGAAGCCGATAGTCAGCTGGAAGCTATTAGTAACAGCTTTGACATTCATGACTGAGACCAATGCAGCTTTTGTCTCGTCAATCATTTCCATTAAAAATTTATCTTCTGATTTCCTTTCTCTTTGTTTTGGGGCAGGGTATCTCTGTGTAGCCAGCTCAGCCTGGAACTCTCAATCCTCCGGCCTCAGCATCCCAAGTGTGGGGTTGATCCCCTGACTTTGGATTTGAGCTCCATAACTTGCTCAGTAGGACCAAAGGGATGTGGTTATGTATTCATCATGTTGTTGCAGAGGTCTGGAGATTTCCTTTCTGCTTTGGGAGATGGTGGCAACAATAACAACAACAAATGGATGATCAGAGATGAAAGGAAGTTTAAAGCCGGTGAGCAGCAGCTAGAGATTGCCAAGATGAGAATTCTGGGACTTGAGCTTCTGTCTCACCTGCCTTAAATGCCCAGGAGCAGTGTGGGAAATCCTGTTCTCTGGGCTCCAGGCTCCTGTCTGCTGTTCTAGTTTGTTTCCTAAAGCTGTGATAAAATAATATGACCCCAAACAAACAGTTTCTCACTGAGCCCTGACAGGGCAGGAACTCAAGTAGCAGCTGTGGAGGAATACTACTTACTGTCTTCCTCACAGACTTATGCTCAACTAGCTTTGTATACAGCCCAGGCCTGCCTGCCTAGAGATGGTGCCACCCACACTGGGCTGTGCCCTCCTACATCATTCAGCAATCAAGACAATGGTCCATCAAGATGCCTTCTATGACAATCTAATGAAAGCATGTATTCAAATAAGTTTCCTTCTTCCCAGAAAACTCCAGGTTGTATGAAGCTGACAATAAAACTAACCAGGACATGTGTTGTGGTTCATAGAAGGAAGAAGGGACATTGAGAAGCAAGAGGGATGGACTGTCAGCCCATCCTCCACCTTGATTTCCCACACTTTACACTAAGAGTGGCCAGTAGACCGCCTGGTGCTAGCATCCTTAACATGGGAAGGGCTGAGGTGACATGACTGTTGAGTACCAGCTCAGAGATAGGTGCTTTGATCACAAGTTAATTGTCATGACCTCCTTAAAGAAAAATGCCAGTCACTAAAAGCAGCAAAGCTGAAGACAGAGGGGAGCTCATTTCTTCAGATTATATGACTCCCAGGCTGTAACTGTAACCTCGCCTCCAGTGGGAAAACTGGGGTTTCTAGACCCTAAGAAATTGATAGGAAAACAGAAGGTCATTGTGGAATATTTGGCTTCAAAGAAGGAAAGAGGCATTTGCTTTCTAATTTCTGATCTATTCCTGAGAATAGTCAAATTCCCATTCTGCTGCCACTTGAGAGTACCCAGGCAACAGTCTTCCTTCCCAGACAGATCTGAAGTCCTGATCCCATGAGTGGGCTTGAAACAGACACATTGGCAAAGCCTTGGTACTCACAGAGTGTGGTACCCAGACCCCACAGCATCTGCATCACCCAGTGGTTTGTGAGAACTTCAGCATCCCAGGCCCCAGCTCTATCTAACCCGAACAGGACCTGACCTTGCACAGTATCCCTGGTTGATCATATGCCCATCCAAGCCCCAGAGGGTCTCTGCTAAGGGCCTTTCCACCTTCAGTGTTCTTAGGCTTGACTCTGCCTGCAGCCTGACAGGGCAACAGAGACTACTGTTTGGAGGAAGGTGAAGGACAGAGCTGTGGCTTGTATCTTTGATTCATATTACAATGTAATCCTCTCAGACATTTGCATGTTCCCAATGTGGTCATATGAACAGAAGGACTTGTAATGGGTAACCAAGCTGTGAAAGTCACTTCCTTAATATCACTTGGGGCAGTTTGCTGGCTTGTCCTACCTTCTGCCATGGGGCAGGCATCAAGAAAACCTCACCAGACCAGCTGCTTGCACACTCTAAGCTTGGGCTTTGTATGGCCTCCAGAATTATGAGACTAGGTCCCTATTCTTTTTGTTGTTGTTGTTGTTGTTGTTTTGAGACAGGGTTTCTCTGTGTAGTATTTCTCTGTGTAGCAAGATCCTGTCCTGGATCTTGCTCTGTAGACTGGGCTGGCCTCGAACTCACAGAGATCCTCCTGGCTCTGCCGCCCGGGTGCTGCGATTAAAGGCATGCACCACCACCACCTGGCCAAGTCCATGTTCTTTAGAAAGCATCCAGCCTCAGGTACACTATGATAGCTTCACAAAATGAACTAAAGGCGACAAGAAAGGAAAAAAGCAGGGAGCTGAGAAGCGGGGAGGAAAGAGACAGAAACCAGAGACACTGGAAAGGCAGAAGAGCAACTCAAAGCAGATCTAAGGAAGAAGGGGAAAGGAGAGGGTGGGGCAGAGAAAGGGAAAGAGAAATGGTGGGTGGGAAAAAGCAGGAAGAGAATGAGGCAGGGAGGGGGTGCTCACTGAGCTGTGTTGAGCTAGGTGGAAACCAGGTGGCCTGGTGGCAGGTAGATGCTGATGAGCACAGGTGACAGGTTGTCCTGAGAGGTGACCTGTGCTCCAGTGTATAGTGGTGGCTTTGCTGGCTCTCTGAAGAGCCCGTCCATGTTGCCCGTGAGTCACCGGAGCTTATTATATTATTGATGAGAAGAATCACTATGACCCAATCCTTCCACACACAGTCTCTCTCTCCTCTGGGATGGGCCCCGGTTATAAATCAGCCATTTTCATTATTAATTGGTCCTGGATGACTCGTCCTGCAGGAACTGGGCACCGGACCAGGTCTGGGAGAGCTGCAGGTCTGTGGTCACGGCTTTCAGCATTCTGTGTGAGCTAACCCTTCAGAAAGATTGGAAGCAGCAGGGACAGAATCAATGATGGTCTGTTCCCACAAATCAGAGTGGAGGAGCCAGGTCTCCAAGTTCAGCTTCATGCAGTAGGCTCAGATGAGGAGTGTGTCTATGTTCCTTCCTGGTCCCAGAGAGGGTGTGGAAATGCAAGTTAAGAACTGGAGGACAATTCCTGTCCCTGCTGCCTACGGTTGTGAACTTGGACAGATACCTGGGTTCAGTCTCTAGCACCAGACAAAAATATCTATCCAAGTTCACAACTGTAGGCAGCAGGGAGAGAACCTGCCCAGGGCCCCTGCTTCCTCTCTGTACTGATGGCTGATCCTTTAGCAACCCAGAGCCTGAGAGTCAAAAGGAAAGTTAGATGACTTGGTCCAGGAATAAACAAACAGAAAAGGCCTTGCCTGTCCTTTCTGTGTAATGTTCTAACCCTCATCTCTACCTCTCTCTGTAGCTGAGGCTGGTCTTCAACTGTGACCCTCCTGCCTCAGGTTCCCAGAGAGCTGAGATCGCAGGCAGGCACCACCAGGCCACGTAGATTTTCTTGTTTTGATTCACCAGACACTCTGATGTCTAGGAGTTGGAAAATCCTTACTGCAAGGAAGAAGAAATATCTGAGTTTTGAATAAGCTAGGAAAAAATTGCAAATTGAGTTTTAACACTGAGGAAAAGGTGACAGGGCTATTAAAACGTTCTAAGGGAGATTGTGTTTGAAAATATCGTATGTTCTAGAAATCCTGGGGTAGTTTATGTGTCAATGTGAAGTGGTGGGCTTCGGGATCAGCTTGCTTAGAACATAAATATGCCCAAAACCAAACAACTTAGACAAACACTACAGAAAGCATTGTTGCTTTAATTTTAAAATAGAACTATCAATGAATATCCAAGTCCTGTTTGTGCTGTTCTGGGTTTGTGTGGGATCTTGAATTGGCTTGGAAGGATGCTCAAAACCTGGATTTCAATCACTCACCTATAGAATATTTTAGGTTAAGTCCCAAATCTGAAGTCAGGCATGGTGGTGCGTGAGCGTAATCCCAGCACTGGTGCAGTGGGGGCTGAAGGGTCCAAGGTTCAAGGTCATCTGTGGCTACTGCAAGAGTGAGAGGCCAACTGGCCTCTCAATCACTCCATGACATTTGCCTCCACAAACAAACAACAAAGGGATCCACACTCTACTCCAGCTGCCAAGACACTGAGTACTGACGATGAGTACTGAGTACTGAGGATTGGTTGACCTTGCTGCTCTACCTTCTCTTTACCTACATCCTTCACTTGACCCAGACCGTTTCTGTGCAGTACTGTCTCCCACTCAAAGACTTTCAACTTTCTACACTTGGCAAACTGAAGCCCACGCTCCCAGACCAGGTATCAACAGCCTCTCCTTTGAATAGTGTTGCCTCATCTTCTTAGGGACGCCCAGGAGAAGCCAAAGCTTCCCCTGGAATTCTCCTTGTTCCTTTCCATGGGAATCCTGGCCCCTTCTATTTCCTTTGGGGTCTACACAGTACCTGTCTCTCACCTGCACTTTTCACATCTATGGAAGCAATGACCATAGCTGCTTGTTTTCAGAGCAGTTCTATGTCCTCGAATGACCAAGTTGGCTTTCCTTCTGTCTGTCTGTCTATCTCCTTTGTCTGGTTTTGTTTATCTAAGACTGACTGGCCCAGGTACCAAATTACAGATATTATAGAATTGGGTGGGTGGGGGACAGGGAAGGGGGGGGCGGGGGGGGGGGGGGGCTCCAACTCCATCCTCCACCATTTTCAGTGCAAATACTGTCATGTGTATAAAATTTAACAACAAATAGGGATGACATTACCAGCTGCATATGTTTTTCATGATACTATAAATGAAGGGATTTAGGCAGGGGCATCCTTCAGAGGAGGCTCAGCCCCCAGTTTCTTGGACACCTTGTCCATTCCCTCCCCAAAACCAAATGCTAGTCCCAATTCTCTGGCCGTAAATTGAGAGCAACTCCCCAGAAGGCTGTGATTCCAGCGGTGCTGTGTTCGCGTTGCTTAGCGTGAGCTCCCAGATAGATCACATTTTCACACTTGCCCATCTGCCACCGCCTGCCTCCCAAAGAGCCACTCAGTCATACTCGGTAAATGTCCTGGCTGCCTCAGGAATACATTTTTAAAGTGAAATAAGAACAAAAGATCAATGAGCCCTCTCCTTCCCAGCCCATCCTGGTAGGGTCAGGGGCACCAGAAGTCTTGAGGCCCCACTCCCCTCCAACATTCCTGCTTGGGGATAATTTGGAGATAACCTTTGGCTCCCACGTGGTAGAAGCTGCTGAAGTATTCTGAAAAGAGGAATCCTGAGCCACTAGGGTACCTCAACATGGATTGTCGGGGTTTTGTTTGTTTGTTTCCATTTGGTTTTGGTAATTATGACTTGGACGTGATAGTGGACTTCCTTTGTTCTCTGCAGCCACAGCCGGGGGATGTTTGAAGAGGAGACCCAAGCTTCCCAAGGAAGAGAAGAGGGAAACCAAACTCAGACTGAGACAGTCAGGAGAATACAGGAGAAAAGTCCTGGTGTGGTATATGATGGAATCTAAACCCACATCTGCTCTTGAAATCTTGACTGAAACTGGTCTTTATAATACACAGAAAGCCAGACAGGTGTATTGCTGTGACTGCTAGTTTTCGTTCCTCCCCCTTCCCCATCCCCTTTCTCCTCTCTCTCCTCCTTCTGTTCTTCTCCTCCTCCTTCCTCTCTCTCTTCAGTGTGTGTGTGTGTGTGTGTGTGTGTGTGTGTGTGTGTGTGTCTATCCCTCTCTGTGTGTGTTGGCCCGTTTATGAGTGTTGGTGCATGTGTGCTAGTACGTTCAGATGTATGTTAAGGTCAGAGGGCATATGAGGTGGTATTTCTTAGGTATCCCCCATCTTTTCTTTGGGACAGGGTCTGTCATTGGCCTTGAATGTTTTCAAGCAGGCTAGGCTAGCTCATCAGCAAGCTCCAGAGATTCACCAGTCTCTCCCTCTTTGGGATTATAATTGTGAGCCTCCGTACCTGGTTTTCATGTGGGTTGTGGGGACTGAACTTAGGTCATCACACTCAAGAGACAAGCATTTTATCAACTGAGTCATCTCCGTAGACCTTTCCACGTGTTTTCATGGACTTTGTTGGTTGATGTGAGCTCTAGACTCAGGGAGATTTCAACCTGCTGGGTCTTCTCAGAGAAGCCTCTATTTTTCCATTTCTAAGAAAAATGGAGGCCGAAAGGTAGACTTCCCATTATAGACAAGCCGATGAATGAGAAATGCACAAAGCATGTTTTGCAAGCCACTGAAGAGACCCGTCCTGTCACTGAGATGATGAATCTCTACCATCAACTTTCCAGAATCATCTGGAGTCTGGGCCTCTGTGCATCCCTGGTAGATTGCAGTGGATAGGTTAACTGAGGTGAAAAGATCTACTCACTGTTGGTGGCACCATTCCTTGAGCTGGGAACCTAGACTGTTAAAAAAGAAAAAAGGAGAAAATGAGAGGGACCCAGGCATTCACTGATCTCTGGTTCCTGACCACAGATAAAATTCAACAGCTGCTGCATCTCCCTGCCATGACGGTCTGTATCCTTGAACTGTGAGCTGTAATAAACCATCACGTCTGACTGCTTCTGTCAGGGCCTTTTATCACAACAACAGAAAAACAGCTAAGAGAAGCTGCATTCATCCAGACCTTCTCCATTTCACTAAAAGTAAAAGGGCATTCTGTCTACAGTTTCAAGAATCTATATCACTAAAAGCGGTGGGAAGAGGATGGCCAATGTGTGCAACCTCCCTACAGTGCACTGTTCCTCTCCCTGGGCATGCAGAGAGTGGATAGAAGGGTCATCCTGGCCCCATTACCTGAGAACCCCTGTTGGAGATCCTGTTGGTCTAAACACCTTACTCCACCTTCCACCATTTACATTTAATTCCTATGTTAACCACCACCATTCTGAGATTCCTGGGGTTAATTTTGTCTCCTTGACTAGACTATCAAGTAGTGTCTTGTTTTACTTTTATGGCATATATATGAGTGTGTACCCATAGGTATATAGGTGTTTGCGTATGTGTGTGTATGTGTGTAGGTGGGCATGTGTATGTGTGGGACATATATACATATACATAGATACATATATGGAGGTCAGAGGTTGATACTGGCTTTGTGTCCTTCAACTATTCTCCACTTTATATATTAAGACAAGGTCTCTTGTTGAACCTACATATCAGCAATTCAGCCAGTACTAGCTAGCTTGCTCCAGGGAACTCACCTCTGTCTCCCAAGTACTAGGATTATATTAAGTGCTGGAGATTCAAATTCCAGTCCTTACGCTTGAATCCAACTCCTTTACCCACTGAGTCATCTGCCCATGCCCTAGGCCGGTGGTTCTCAACCCTCCTAATGCTGACAACCTTTAACATACTTCTCACGTTATGGTGACCTCCAACCATAATGTTATTTTCATTGCTACGTCATAACTGTAATTTTTGCTACTATTATGAATCACAATGTAAATATCTGTGCTTTCTAATGGTCTTAGGTGACCCCTATGAAAGGGTCATTCGACCCCCAAAGGGATCATGACCCACAGGTTGAAAAACACTGCCTGAGACTCTGAATTTAACTGTAAACAGGTATTTGACCACGAATTTGAGACTTCACAGGCCACAGGAATTCTAATGCCCCCCACACACACACTTACAAGCTCTTTCCTAATCCCTGTACTCAGCCTTGACCTTGTCACCCATCTTTCCCCATTTTGACCTCAATGTAGACAAATTCCCAACTCTTACTGCTGAGAAGTTTCCATGGATCCTGGAGGAACACAGGTTGGGGCTGGATGTGGGCATGTGGCCAACAGCCCGTTCTGGGTCCACAGAGACTGTCTGTGATCTGGGAGGTTTTCTACAAGCTTAACCTGCCTCTCACAGAGCCCTTCTGCCTCCCCTGAAAAAAACTCCCTTCTGGAGCACTGTTGTCAAAAATGCCAGTGCTCAGCACATTGCTCAGTGCTCAGAAAGTCACTTAGTGGACAAGAGGCTGATTTCAGCCAGACACATCTCACTCTGAGGGTTGGAAAATCATCTCCTCTACTCGGGAAGAGAAAATGATAGGCAAAGGGAGAGGAAAGAAAGAAAACAAAACCTCGGTCCTGTGACAAGTGCCGTGACTGCTTGCCAGTCATCGGTTTGCTATCGGAGCACAAATTCAGGACGATGAATCATAAGTTCCATGACTCAGTTCTCGGGACCACAGTTTACTGCCATTATGGATATGAAAGGTCTGTGATCAGAAAGCTTCAAGAACTCCCAAAGACAAAAGATAAGAGGACCAGAACAACTTGAACTCAGTACCTGAGACTAACTAAACCCTTTACATATAATCTGACTTTCTAGGGACCCAAGGCATTTTTGCATCCCCAGGGTTACTGTTACCTGCTGTTTGTAAAGTTGGGACCTGTCCCTCAATACTGGAAGAGATGTAGAGTACTAAATGTCCAGTACTATAAAGGGGGGGGGGCAGGGCTGTCTACCTTCAACCTCTACTCCAATCCACCAGATAAGATTCTCTCTAGTGTCTAAGCCTAGCTCACAAAGGAGGGCATGGCAAGGTGCCTGGAAAGCTTTCAGAAATATTTGCATGGTGTGGATAAAAGCAATTCCTTGGAAATGCACTGGAGACCTCTTTCAAACTTGATGCTTTCTAACCAAGGAACCAGGCTGCTCAGGGGAGCAGATTTGATTTACTACCAGTGTTTTGGTCAGCTGGTGCTCTCTTGATGTGTGTGTGTGTGTGTGTGTGTGTATGTGTGTGTGTGTGTGTGTGTTGGGGTATGATAGCTTCTAACAGATAGGAATGAAGTCTACATTCCAAGGACTGAGAGATTAGAGACAGAGGAGAAGGTCTTAAAAGATCCCCATGGATGGATGGAGACTATAGGAAAACCATCCCCTTTAGTGAGCAGAGATGAGCTTAGGAAGGGCCAAGCACTATGGGACTGACAAGGGCTGAAGGTGGAGACTAGAAGACCAGGAGCAATTAGGCTGGCCCATGGTTCCCTGGGCTCAATTTGGATGGGTTTTTTTTGTTTGTTTGTTTTTGCTGTTGTTGCTGCTGAAATAGGGTCCCACTATATAGCCCTGGCTATCCTGGAACTCTTGTAGACTAAACTATCCTTAAACTCACAGAGATCTTCCTGCTTCTGCTTCTCACGTGCTGGGATTAAAGGTGTGCACCACCATACCTGGGGACTCGGATCTCTTTAAAAAGAATTAAGACAATGGAGTGGAGAATGGAAATGCTCTGGATTGTTTGCTCTTTCCAACCTTTGGGGCACAGCACTGCTTTACAATGAATGACTGGACACATTCCAGATGAGAACTGTAGCCATCACCCTTGTCCTCCTGGCATGGATCATGGATGTGTCTTGTTACACCTACTATGCATTCTCTCTTGCTCCTTGGGATGGGAAGCTTCTCCTTCAAGGCCAGCAATTTCTCATTTGTCTCTGTTCAAATAGAAAGCAGATAATCAACTGAAACAAAGAGAAATCTTTCCAGTCCTCCAGGTGAACAACAGTTGACTCATTTAGCCTAGGGAGACAAGCTATTCTAACTCAAGCCTGAAAGGGTCCCTTGTACTCTGTCACTCACTGAGTGGCCATCAGCTCCTTGGGCTGTTTATGGACAAGGGACTTCAGGAACAGGATGTCAAGGTCAAATTTTGAAGAGGGCTATCTTGGTAAACAACATCTGGATAAAGCGAGGCAGAGACAGGGATGGAGCCAGGTATCAGCCGTGCTGTGACAGATTGCATCTTTAATAAGCAGCCAGCTAATGAGAAATGTAATTCATAAGAGACATAAATGGAGCATGAGTGCTCAACTTTGACCACCAAGCTCAAGTCAGTGTCTAGACTCTGTCAGGCGTCCACATGAAGTTCATGATTAGACCCTGATGACCTTGTCCGTGATTTCTGGTGTGTACTGATAATAACTGGGCTGATGGGAAGGATGATACAGAATGTATGCAAGCCAGTTAGGAGTTTACATCTGTGATGGCCCATCCCCCAGGCATCAGAAGAATGTGCCAGTCCATGAAGGCAGGACCAGGGGTAAGGATGGAGCAAGAGCCTTGCGCTGCAGCTACTTGCAGACACACAGTGAAGATGCACAGGATGGTTGTCAATCAAGCCACAAGAGGAATTATCACACCAAGGAGATACAACAGATTCCTAAGCTGACGTAGGATAAGAATCTGTGAGTCCAGACTTGAAGCCACGGAGTGGTTGGGAGTAGCCTCTGGCATGCTTAACTCTCACACTGTAGAGTTATCAGTCTCCTCCTGCTCCATACTGATGGTTCTGTGTCCTAAAGAATCTTCCAGTCGAATAGCAAGGATATCAGACCTCTCTATCCTGTATAGCATGCAGGCCATACTATACTAAAACAAAACAAATACCACCAGATCTTACTCACTTTTGATAAGCGATGAGTTATGATTTCACAACTGAGAACAGAAGACAGATAAAGACACACAGCAGATATCCTCCGGGAGATAAAGGGAGGCTGCAGTCATGTGACAAGGAGCCAATGTCAAGAAGCAAAGGCAGGGGCTAGAGGAGATGAGATGTTAGATTTCACCTTCAGAACTGGATGGGAGGAAAAATAACACACAGAGAGAAGGACAAGGGCACAAGGGTGCCAAGAAGAGCCAACCAGAGTTGTTCTTATAAGTAAAAAGCTGACTAATGCAGAAATGTCCTCTATGGTGGTTTGAGCAGCAGCTTGGAAGGAGAGTGACAAGTAGTTCTTGTGAGTCTAAGCTAAGTGAGAAAAATCCAGAATGCCATTTCAATGAGTAAATAAGTGGAAAAGATAGACTTCCAGACCTCTGGAGTCCATGTGAAAGACTATCTGGAAAGAACACAGAGAAAAATGGGAAATGAAGTTTGAATAATCCAGAACAAGCTTTCCTACAACTAAAACACTCAAGATTGAAAAGGCTAGTGACTGACCAGTTGGATCTTAAAACGAACATTCACAGAAATATTTGGGAAAGTCTCAGGCTGGCAGAGAAGAAAATGAACCACATAACAGTTACAAATTAATAAATTGGTAATCCCTCTGAAGGTACCAATCATTCTTCTGGCAACAAATTTTCCATGCTTGGCTCCAGTGCCAGGGCTTATGAGAATATTCTTTACAAAACACGAAGGCAGTGGTTCTCAACGTTCCTAATGCTGAGACCCTTACCTCATGTTATGGTGACCCCCAGCCATAAAATTATTTTTGTTGCTATTTTATGACTGTAATTTTGCTTCTGTTATGAATCATAATGTAAATATCTGTGTTTTCTGATGGTCTTAGGCAAGCCCTGTGAAAGGGTTATTCATCCCCCCCCCAAGTGGGTTGCAACCCATAGCTTGAGAACATTGTGCCAATAGAAAGGGTTGGCTGGGTGGCTCAGCAGTTAAAAGCACTGATTCCATCAATCTCCTGCACTGGAAACACAAACAAATAAACAAACAAAAACAGGCAAGGTGGTGCATGTCTGCAGTCCTGGTACTAGGGAGGTGGAGGCAGAAGGATCAGAAGTTCAAGGTCACCCTTGGCTACACAGCAAATCCAAGACATGCCAGTGTCCATCTCTGCCAGTCACTTTAAAGGAGCGACTGTGGGTGTAGGGAAGGTCTGCCACCATTTCCCAGGTCCTCTCTTTCTTTCCGGGGCACACAGGAGGCTAATGCCTCCAAGTCTCATATCTAGAAGTGAAGGATGGAATACGAGGTAAATGGTCTGTGGCATTTTCAGACCTAGTGACTAAAATGTTCTGACTAGTCACCTTTTCTTTACTTTGACTGATTAGAAATGAAATAGAAAGATGATGGGGGTTCAAAGTGGGATAAGGTGGGTGTCCCCACCCTCCCAGGCAGAGAGATATGGAGGAGAATGGACAGTTTGTTCTCACTGAAGTGTGAAAGAAACAAAAATGTTTAAGTCAAAGAGGAACAAAGACTGTTTTAGCACTTAGCACCAAACCCCTAATTAATACAGCCAGAGACACAATGAAGACCTAATGCATGGCTTAGGGAAGCCAGGCATCCATAACAAAGACAAAAATACAACATAATTAGCACTCAACTCCTGCTTCAGCATGGTGTGTGTGTGTGTGCGTGTGTGTGTGTGTGTGTGTGTGTGTGTGTGTGTGTGTGTGGCCTGCATGCTGGGGTCAGAAGAAAGCTCCAGAAAATCAGCTCTCTCCTACCATGTGGGGGTTCTGGAGCTTAAACTCAGGTCCACAGTCTTGGCCTCGAGCGCCCTGAGCAGCTGAGCCATCTTGTTAGGTCTCATTCTCTTCCTTCCAGAAATGTAAATGCAAGGAAAAAAAGGTTTTCCCCACTACTAAAGAACACTTAAAAGTGCAAGAAAGTGATACAGGAGAATGTTCTCCGACTTTGGAGTTAAGAGTTTTTATTTATTTGTCAATCTATTTTTTTTTCACACAAAATGCCCACCAGAATAAGACAACACTATTCAACAAAAGGTTAACAATTCTTATTATGCTGAAGTCCTCAAGTGAAGCCTAATATCAAAAACTCAGTGGATTGAATAGACTATCATTTCATACCAGGAAAGAAAGTGTTCAGGACGCAGGAAGAAGTACCACGATTCAAAACATGTGAAGTTTATCTAAAACAGGTGAAGTTTACAAGAAGAGAAATCCAAATGGCCCATAAGCTCACAGAAAGAGGCAAGAATATGCTGCCACTTACCACGGGGCACACTGGGAAAGACTGAATTGCTTGGTAATTCCAAGTGTTAAACTCTACCATGACAAAAAGGAAGGGGCATTGTTTTGCAGGTGTCACAGAACACAGTTTAGCATTTTGTGGGAGAGTCCAGTAGGGCTCAACTACCCCGATAGACCAAATAGGAGGTTTCCCCAGGGCAACTCTAACATATACATTTACAAAGCCATGCTGGGGTGTCATGATGTCACAGTTTCCAGGAGCGAGGGACTGGAGACACATTTAAAGGCCGTGAATGTGAGAACAGCAAAATAAAAATGGTACTTTACAGAGTAGAATACTGAACCAGATAAATGAGTATCAAACTTAACACAATAAAAATACTTCAGGAAGAAAGAATGTCCCAGAATCTACCTGGGACAGTTTCCTTTGTTCACAGACTTGAGGTACACACAAGTTATTTGTATCAGTTTCCCATAATCAATGGAGGCCTGTAACAAGTAGACTCCCAGGGGAGCACAACTGTCAGAGTTCCAGCAGGAAACAGGTGGACAAGCAGAACTTGGCACTGGGAGGAAGCATGAGACCTGTATCTTCTGAGTGTGGTCAATAAGCCCGCACCACTCTGAACCTGAATGACACATTGCAATGGCTCACCTCTACTCTGAACCTGAATGACACATTGCAATGGCTCACCTCTATCATGAACTTGACTGGGTCTACAATCACCGTGGTTAAGCACAGTCTGGGGGTGTCCAGGAGGGTATCCCCAGAGAGATTTAACTGAAGTGAGAAGACTCATCCTGAATGTGGATCTTGCCTTCCCATGGGCTGATGTCCCCGAATGAATAAAAAGGGGGTCAGCGGAACACAAGCACCCAACTCTCTCTGCTTCCTGGCTGTGCCCAGTTGCCTCACACCCCAACAGCCATGCCTTCCCCACCAACATGAGGGACCATACCTTCAAACTACGAGTAGTCAAAAGAAACCCTTGTTTGCTCAGGCATTTTGCTACAGCAACAAGTCAAGTCTCTGACACACATGTGCACGTAGCCCCTGGCACCTTCTTGCACATCTGAGGCAATCAGGTTTCTGAAGTCCATGTCCTGATTCACTGCATCTGGGACAGAACCTGGCATTCAATGTGCCCCAGCTCCTGGGTCTGACCGTTCCTCACACAGCAAGAAGTTAGATAGATCAAAGTGTTTCATCTCAAAATTATATAAGGAAATATGAAGCCAAAAAGCTTTGTTGGCTCCAAGACCCTCCAGCAGCTCGTATCTCATCACCGAATACAAGATATTTATACTGTGCCATGTCTGCGGAAAGCTGATCAACTCCTGGCTTGGAATGTAGGATCATTTGCATGGGGCAAAGACTTCTTCCTGACCAGTTCCTGAGCACTGGCACAACAGACAGTCACATATTATTAGCGTGTCCTGAATAGATTTCTATCATTTAATAATCAAGCTCTTAATTAAAAATAAGTAATTCAAAGAGCGATTAATGTGAGGTGGTTACATATATTTGTTCAACACCCATGGCATTTAAATAGAGGATATAAACCAGTTCTTACTTATTCCTAAAATATTTCTCCAATATTACACAAGCAAATGTAGTATTTCACTTTGCTTGGAGAACGATTGCTAAGTCTGTGCTGAATGACACTGATAGGTTACATCTTGGAGAACAGTTTTTAAGACTTTGTCTATTGGGTCAAAAAAGATTTATCTAGAACCTTCTGTGTCTTAGCCATCATATCACAGACCAGTTATAATAAAGTGTGAGCACCCTTGGGCCATGCTACCACCCCCTCCCTGTGTTAGGATGTGTTAGTAGGGCAGAGCCTGGCCTGTACACAGTGGAGGAAGTAAGCTCGGCTGAGAATCACAGGGAGAATGGAAGGAGGCTGCCTGGCTAAGCAGGTCTGCAATAGAAAGGCTGAGTGAACAGGAATCCTCAACCCTGAGCATCTCCTTCAACATGGGTTCAGCTCCAGGTCTGGTGCTGGCCAGCTCTCAGTCAACTCTTCTTGAACAGTCCGACCCCCTGTGCTTGGTCCTCTGGAAGAATCAAAGTGGTCTTAGATGACCTCATACTTATGACCTCTGTCCAGATGGAACTCACACTTGGCTATAGAGGATAAAGCCAGCTCCTTCCAAAGCACAAAACTAAATGGGACATAGCTCTGCCCAATTGAAAGAAGCAGCCCAGGTTACCACTGAGGAGGCTGGACTTGACGAAAAGTTAAGATGGGCAGGATGGTGGAGAGACGCACTGCCTGCTTATCAAGTGTCCTGAGGAAGTCACAGCTTCCCAGCCGATGTCCTCGCTTGTCTTGGCCTTGTCTTGGGCTCCCCGTGTCAATGGTAGCTTGATTGCAGAATGAGAGGACAGCTAGCAGAATGGCTAGCTGCTGTACTGGAAGAGATGGTGTGTGGAAGTCCTCTGCAAAGCCACGAGTGTAGTGGGTAGCCACTCCAGCTTTGATCTGGAAGTTCCAACCCCCATTGAGGCTTCGGTAACTGTCATGCCTACAAGGCGGGGCTGAGAGAGGACCCTGAAGACCTGAGATCCAGATGCGCCAGCTCTTTTGGTTCCTGGACCCTGGATGCTGGAGGTAGACCGAGCAGAGTTCTCCAGAGAACACCGCCGGACTGCGCTACACCTTTCCCAGACCCTGTAACCTATCCCTTCACTTGTAAGTTATCCCACAAAATAAACCTCTCTTTTAACTACTATGTGGAGTGGCCTTAATAATTTCACCAATACACGTGGACACAGCTCAGCTCATATTTGTTCCTTGAAGTGTCTTGAAAGGCTTCTAGGACAGTTATCTGTCCCTCACTTGGGTTGTGGCTGTGTCTGATCCGCAGCCATAGCAAAGTGCCATGGACTGAATGGCCTGAGTAACAGATATTTATTTGCTATAGGTCTGGAGGCTGCAATTCTAGACTCAAGACTAGGGTAGCCACCTACCTCTTGGCTGTGTCCCTACCTGCACAGCCTGAGGCAGGGCTAAGGACCCAACTTTTAGGACCTCATTTACGGTGGGGAAAAGGAGACCATCACCCTGGTCCCAGCCTAGTGCTTAGCATAGGGCTCTACCTTATGAATAATTTCCCTAATTCATTACATGAATAATTTTGATAATCACAGAATTCATAGGTGATTTTCAAGCCAATCTGGACCCTCCTATTTTTTGTTATTTTAGTCACCTGACAACATAGCCAAATGAAAAGGCAACAGAGCGATGCCACTAAGACACAGTATCTAACATCGAGTACAGGCTTCCTATGCCTTTCCTAAATTAGTTGAATCCTGCAGAGTTTCTTGTTGGGAATGATTTAGGCGTTGAGAATATTTGAATACACAATGGGCTACGTTGGGGGTGGGACCCATGTTTCAACTCAGTATTCATCATGCTTCAGGACACTTTAAACGCTTTTAGCCTAAGGGGCCTTTGTACATCGTGTTTAGTGAATCTACATTGTAACCGCAAGCTGCCAGGTGAAGTCACATGTGGAACCTTCTATCTGCTGCAGGATAGAGGTACCAAAAAAAAAAAAAAGCTCGGGGTCTTACGGTGTTTCAGGTTTTATGTTTTCAATTTAATGATGTCCAACATGAACAGCTGCTTTAAAGTCCCCCGTGTCAGCGAGGTCGTTTGTTATTTAACTTCCCAGTCCTCATCTGCAAGACAGCGTGCTGTGGAAAAGGAGCCCAGGATGTCAGCCACATGTCATGCCACTTACCCAGGGTTGTGCTGGGACAGTCACCATCCGAGAAGTGTAGTAGATGTGCTCACCAGGGTAACAGCAGAGGTGACAGCAGTGACAGGGGTGGTGGTAATAACGGTAGGGACGGCCACAGCTCCATTGTGGCAATACCGAAAGCATCAGAGGTAGTAAACAGTGAGTGTAACTGAGGCTACAACAGTGTTGGGGATGTCTACGTTGATAGTCTGGGAGTTTCACGTTCTCTTCTTATCTTACATTTTGTTCATTTATTTATTATAAGTGTCTGTGTGGGGACACGTGTGTGCCATAGTGCACGGAGCACAACTTGTGGGATTCAGTTCTCTTCCTCCATCATGTGGGACCTCGTGTGCAGACTCAGATCCTCAGACTTGACAACAAGTGCCTGTATTTACTGAGCCACCATGCTGGCCCCTGCACAACCTCTCTTAACCTATAACTATCTTAATTATTTCTAACTCTGATCCCAACTCTGGGCCATATTACAGGAGCAAGAAAGGTTTCCTTGAAACTCTCCATCAGTTAACACAAGACA